>PVNU02004080.1:0-84463 GCA_003013855.2 Liriodendron chinense
AGAGGTCTTGGTCTCGAAACCCATCAGGGTGAAATTCCCGCTGCCCACATGCACTAGTGGGTGCGTTGCATGACTGACTGGGTGGGTGTGTTGCGATTGACTGGGTGGGTGGGTTGCATGACTGACAAAAAAATAATAATAATAAAGAAAGAGAGAAGGTTAAACATTAAAATAATATAAAATTGTCATTATTTCCATTACCGTGTCCAAATCAGACAATGTAAAATGTCATCATTGCATTCAAATATATTTGTGGTTCAGAGATAAGTAATAATGGGCAAAACAAACTGGCCTTAATGTTAGACATTTCTCCGGTAAAGATACGATATGTTCATATCGGTGGAGACGCTATCGTTATTCAAAACTATGGTACACTTGTACCCTACATGAGCTGATATGACTCATTATTTTGGAATGGGCCTCGGCCTCGTATCACGTTTCTGTCTTATACTGATACAATACAAGACGGTTACATGGGCCGATAGAATATCAATATTCAATACTGTTGTACAATTGGGGCTGTAGGGGAATTCGTATTGTAATGAGTTGAGAAGACTTCATATTGAATAATAGGTTGGGTAAACTATAGTTTGTTGTGGTGTACTTGCTAACTTGGGAGATCCAAGCCACTTACTAGTTGGGCCTTACCATGAATATCACACATCCAAGGTGGGCCCTGCATGATGGACGGCCACATCCAAGGTGGGGCCCACATGATGGGCAGTCTACGTCAAAGGTGGACTCCCTATGATGGGCAATGAATGTTAAAGATGGGCCCCATATGATGGACAATAACATTGATGGTGGGCCACATCTAAGGCGGACCCTGCTTGGTGGATGACCCATTTTGAAGTTGGGCCCTACATGATGGATGGTCCACATTAAGGGTGAGTCTGCATGATGGACAGCCCACATCCAAGATGGGCCTGCATGATGCATAGCCCACATCAAAGATGGGCCTCATGAGATTATGGCCACATTGAAGGTAGGCTCCACACGATAGATGATTCACATTGAAGACATGGCCAAGGTGGCCCAACATAACGAAAGATCCACATCAAAGGTTGGTGGGCCTAACATAATGAAGAATCCACATCAAATGTTGGTCCCACATAATGGATGGTGGATACTAATGGTGGACCGAGCAAACTTGAGGGATAAGTACTTATGTCATGATGGAAACCAAACATAATTTTTTACTTTTTGGCCCAAACATACTAATATGCTGAATAAGTAGAAACCAATATAAGCTTCTTGAGGCATAAATAGCTTATGTACAGTAACTTAATACAACCCAAATGCTCCCTAAATCCACCAATCAGAAAAGTAGCTATGTAATTAAATCATTAAAATTTATAAGTTATTATCCATCTAAAATGTGGCTCACAATATAGATGGTATAATTTATAGTTAATATCTAAGAGAATTGCTCACACAAAACTAATTGCATGTCCTACTAGTTGGCATGTGGGGCCCACTGCAGTGTTCGTATGGTTTCTTGCCCATCCAGTAAGGTTGCCCCCACCATGAAAATGGGTGCCCCAAAAATCAGTCAATGTAACCAATAGATGCACCCCCACATGAATGTGTAGTTTGGGAGATCATTCATTGTTTTCTTTGGTATGCCCCACCGGATAGTTGGATACACTTTTGGGGCGTCCTATTTTCATGGTGGCACAACCTTGTTGGACGGGTGGGATGTCTTATAAACATTATTTAATAGTGCCTGCGTTGCTCTCATGTCTTTTTCATCGACCAGTACCGATGATTTCGGGCTTTTTTCCTCTCCACCTCTCTGCCATTACGACCCCATGGCCATGAACTCAGGGTTGCATCCCAGCCGTTGATATCCGCAGTGCAATTGAACCAGGTTTTGTTGAGCATTCAATTTCGACAGCTTCTTCGTCTACAAATCAATTTGATTGAGTGGATTTTTTGCAGCACTGGACACTCGAACCCCACCCCCAATTGGACTGAACTAGTTCAATTCACACCGTCTAATTATGGCTTAAGTAAGAGGAACTAAATGGAGAATCCTTCCAGTGCAGTGAGTAGGCATCAGTTTCAGAGCAAGAAAGCCATGGAGAAAACCAACGACAGAATCAGCCAACTACCCGATGCTGTCCTTCATTACATCCTTTCCTTCATGCCGATGAAATTCATCGTAAGAACAAGCATTCTCTCGAGGGGATGGAAAAACTTGTGGAAACACATCTGGGCTTATGCCACTGCTCTGGACTTTGGTGCCGAATTTGCAACTGGCCAAACCCGTGAAGAATTCATGGCTACTGTCAATCAATATCTACAACTCTACAGAGGCAAGGAGATCGAGATGTTTCAGCTTCCCTTCATTCGAGGCGATCGATATCTGTTAGATTCTAAGAAATGGGTCAAATTTGATGGGGTTTTCCTCCTTAGGTGTAGAGGAGAAGATGGTGCAGCCTCTGACTGGGTGTGGTCGGGTGCCCAGCCGGTTCTAGTCGGGTGACTGAAATTGACCCGGATGAATAGTTTGTCACTGGGCTGTTTTCACAACAGTTGGGCGCCCGATGGTCTGATGACCGGGCGCCTAATGCCCAGGTCAGGTGCTTAACCATGTTAGGGCAGGCGTCTGAAATTTGACAATTTTATCTCAAAACTCACTGGACATATTTATGGTTAGTCGAGCGCCCGATGGTCCACTTACCGGGCGCCCGACCATGCGCGGATTACTATTCCACAGTTTCTTATTTTGGCTCTGTTTCTTCAGTTGCTCTATTTAAGAGGTTCCAAAACGAGATTAGGGGATCCTAATAGGAGGTTTTCACGTCCAATGAGAGAGAGAGAGAGAAAAGAGAGAGAGAGAGAGAGAGAGGGGGGGGGGGGGGGGGGGGGAGCTTGCGAAAGGGAGGATACTGCTTGTAGAGGTGATCTATTCGCAGTCTATGTCTCAGCGATTCTACGTCCTCGTGATCGATGAGATCCCTCCATTTTTCTATATTCTCTTATTATTTATCTACTCCTACGTGAGTGAAGAAGGTTTGATCCAAGCGGTTTGTGCTTGTGATCGGTTGTAATAGTTCCCTTTCATAATGAATTGTTGGTCTGGACTAGTTCCCATGGTTTTTACCTCTTCGAGGGTTTTCCACATAAAAATCTCTTGTATCATGTGGTTTATGATTTGATTTAGTTCATTACTTTGTCATATCTCATAAATCAAGTAGTTTGGGGGGCAAGATCCTAAGGTTTTGTGAAACACACCCAACAAAAGTGGTATCAGAGCCAGGTTATTGGAACAGAAGTGGGATCGGTTCTGAATTATGGCAGGTGGCTCATCAAGGATGATCAGCCTTAATGGGTCTAACTAGATCATATGGAAGGCTAAGATGGAGGACTTGCTTTATTGCAAGGACTTGTATGCTCTAATCTTAGGCATATCAGCGAAGATAAAAGATATGTCAGATGATGATTGGAAGAAGTTTGACCAAAAGTTAGTGGGGTTTATTAGACAATTGTTGGACGATTTTGTATTCCACCATGTGTCTACGGAGACCTCAGCCACTAGCCTATGGCAGAAATTGCAAGGGTTGTATGAGAGGAAGACTGCCAGCAATAAGATCTTCCTGATCAGAAGACGTATAAATCTCAAGGTCAAGGATAATGATTATGTGGCTGAGCACATGAATGAAGTCAGCAATATTGTGAACCAGCTCTCCACTATGAAGATGGTCTTGGATAATGAACTACAGGCTTTGCTATTACTTAGTTTATTGCCTGATAGTTGAGAGACATTGGTGGTATCTCTGAGTAACTTCACACCAGACAGAAAGATCTTCATGGAGCAGGTATGTAACGCCCCTGTTTTCATTACTCGGGTATTGAGCCCGAGTTCTGAAAACCCGAGTGTAAACATTTAAAGATCCACTTTCCAGTATAATTTTTTTTTTCTTCTTTTAAATTTAAAATGCAATGGAAGCAATTTAGAACATGTAATGTCCAATATAAATCAAACTATACAAGTGGCGCCCATAGGGCTTATACAAATCAATTGTCTCCATATTACATTAATTTAAAAAAAAAGAAACTAAAGGAAAGAAACACTGCAACAGACTTGAGTTGCACCACCTTCCAACTTCTCATCCAAAGACACCTGCATCAACTGTTATGGTTCGATAGCGTTAAAACGCTATCATAGTGAGGTAAAAACCCTCCAAAATTACCAGGCATGATAGCAGTTAAGTAAAGACCAACTAAAGATAATATATTACACAATAAGCAATTTATACAATTCCAAAAGAAATGACATTTAAAACAATCAAATGTAACACTTTACTCATAATATAAATACCAACAAATTATAACATTCAATCCATATATTCCAACTTATATCTCGTTTACATGAATGTATGCGTGCACATGTTCTTCAGCCTGGGGATGTACATCCAGCTGGTGAAGTTCAAACCGACAGTAACATGGCTCGTCACCAATGTTACCCGCAATGCAATGCATATCAAACCGACAGTAATGTGGCTCGTCACCAACATTACCCGCAAATGCCATGTATGTATGTTTAACCAGTTTTTATTAGTCCAATTTACAAAACAAGCAATTAAAAGCTCACGGTCACTATGGGGGGCGCACAACCCAGCATAGGCCGACGGCTCGGGCATAGCATCCCATAACACCATCCCCGGCCCATGAGACGTCCGACAAAATATACTATAGTACAAATTTTATGATTTTCTACAATTAGACAATTAACGTTATCTTTCATGTGTTCCAAAGTTTCCAACAAAAGGATACTCTTCTTTGTCCAAGCCACCTGAAAAACAAGTCCATTGATGGACACCAACAAGGAGATCTTTCCAACAAAAGCCACATGGCATCAAGTCCATTTAAGGACACCAACAATATAAATTTCACTAAATGGCAACAAGCCATTCTCTCAGAACAGAGCATATAACATTTCACAACCAATTCTCCCAATGAAAACCTCAATTCATGTACAACCCATCCACTGAAATCATTGAAACTAACCAACAAGTAAAAGTTGTAATCCATTGGAATCTAAGTATGAAACAATTAATAAAAGATTTTCATCACAATTTATCCAAAGCACTTATTTCAATACATATAGGAATTCAATTGACAACATGTATTTAAACAAACAGTACTATAGAAGAAATCCTCAATTCAATTAATGGAAAACTTAAAGGGTGAGAACCTCACTTTAGATATGGGTCACCTCCTAATGCAGCTAGAATTGTGTATACATGCTTTAGATTAAGCTCCATCCTAAATGACACAATTTTTGCAATTGGGTCAAAGGTAGAAAGTTAATCATGTAGCTTTAAGATTTCAATTTATAACTTTTGGACTTCATCATAACAACATACTGACCAACTTATAATAAGCTGAATTCTAATACTAACCCTATGAATTTGACTTACTTCCATTGCTAGATTGGAACCTACCCAACTAGGTAACAATTCAATGCCACCCGGTCTAACTTGAAGCGATACATTGATGACCCTGACTGCGACTTAATGCCGATTCATCATTTTCTAATGTAGCTTCAACTTAAACTCAAAGTCCAAAGGCCTTTAACTTCTTGATCAAGGGTCTAAAATTGGCTAGGTCCTTCCTAATTTCGTATTCCAACTCGAGTCACTCGATAAAGTGCCAATTCAACTAGAGACTAAATCTATGACTAACGCATAAACAGTAGGGAAGACGACTTACCTGCTACAATACGACTGACTGGCCTATAAATTAACTCAGTTAACTCACCCACTAACTCCATGCCATTGATATATAGTTTGGAAATCTGATACAATCACCAGAGATCATTGCCTAATGACCCAAATAATAGCAATGGCCTGCAAATCGCTACAACTCAGAAAACAACTGAGTTCCACCGGACTGAGTCAGTGAACTCACTGCTACAAAGGAGTTTACACAGGTTGATTTGTAAGTAAACATCAACACTATACCCCAATCAATACAACTTACAAGCTGCTCCTCTTGGAATAAATAGATAGCAAGAACTGGGAAGATCGATCCGAGTCGACCTAGTTAACTCAACTCAGGCCTAATCGCCGATCTAAACTCAGCAAAAGGAATGCCGAGTTAACTCGGTTACAAGCTCAATACCATATCAGGTCTGAGGATCAATTCGACCACTTCCCATAGAGATGTGGGAGAGAAAACTCACCTGAATCTGCTCCTCTCTCACTCTCCTTCTTCCTCCACTCTGATCTTTCATCAAAGTAGCATTCAGAAGAGTTTGGACAACCAAAACTGATCTGAACTCCAACCAGACCGCCAGATCTGATCAGACAGACATCCAACAGCCCACATGACAGACGTTTCTGAACTTGAAATGCGATCCAACAGTGGCTGCACGGTGGCGGATTCCCGACGAGGAAGACGATCTCCTCTCCTGGCTTTTTCACATTCGTTACTGAGCACTTCGATCTGATTGCTGTGAGTGGTGAAGATGAGAACAATGGAGCTCAAGGAGAGAGATTTTTCGAAGTTCAGAAGGAAGTTTTCCTGTTGGTTTGCAAGTAGAAGACTTCGGCCGGAATCGCTCGATCACAAGAAATCTTGGAGATGCCGCTGCTGAGATCGATTCGTTAGCCACCATGCGAGCTGAGGAGAGAATTTGGGCGTTTGGATTGATTTAGATCTAGGTTTTCTAGATGGGGCTGCATTAGGTTTCAAAAATGAAAAAGGGAAAGAAAAGAAAATATTTCCATTTAAATATGGAATAGCCGATCCGTGTGAAGCACAATGGAGGGCTGAGATTCTTCTAAAACCAGTATTTCTAGACCACTATGAACGGCCAAGATGTTTGGAATCCAACAGACGCGGATTGCCAACCTGGCAGCTTCCGTTTTTGGAAAGGAAAGGTGAGGAACTGGACTTTGGCCGAAGATTTCATTGTAACGGGTGGCTCCCAACAAATAAGGCTAACATGGTTTGATAGAGACCCTAGCCCTCTACAAAGTAGACGGTTTTGATTGTCCAAAGGTGGGCCACATCGATCGCAGTTTGGGAAATAAAATGCTTCTAGAAACACAGTTTCCATGTGGACAGCCCCACTTCAGGTTCGAACTGTGACCAAACTGACAATCAATGGAGGAGATCACCACCAAGGTTTATGTCCGACCTCACTCGTGAGTGAAATGGACGGTTTGGATCATCTGAAACAATCATCACAAGTGGGCCACACTCACCCCTAAAACGGACAGTGGTCCGTCCGTTGCAAACAGCCCGTGTGGGCGGGAAATAACAAAAGAGAAAGGGGAGGTTTCCTCTTTTGGAGATTGCGGGTCAGCACATGCTGACCAGCTTTAGTGGTAGAGTGCACCTCGAGTGCACATGCCTTGGTGCACATTTGCACCAGCAATAGGGCCCATAGCGATGTTTATTCTATATCCACTCCGTCCATTCGACTAAATGGACTAAGATGAGGTGAAGTTCCAATAATGGGACAGACCCATCTGCTAGGTGGGCCATTCATAATGGTTTTGACCTGGATTCTTCATGTTCCATTCAATCCAACGGTCAGATGGATACCAAAATAGTTTTCAACGGTCAAAAATTCCCAAGAACTAATATAATCCATACTATTAGGTGTAACACTAGCTATAGCTATTCATATTTATTTACTAACCAAAATCCACCCTTAATTAACACTATTTACAAAGATATGCCAAGTAGATAAACCATACATTGAGATATCACATATTAACACTAATATCCTTCTAATAACACACTATCAATGTTATTTATGTCATTATTATTATTATTATTATTTTAAATCAATAATGTTTATCATTATAATTACTGTCTACCATAGTAATTTATAAATAAAATTATATTCTATAAAAATGTTTACTATAAACTATTTTATTTTTATTACTATTTATATTCACATAAATTTACTCACAACCCTTTTTAATCAAATTATATTATAAAATATTAGCAATAGGACAAAATGCAACTTATGTGTATCCACGCCAACACCCACACACTAATTCAGATTTAAATGGTAACACCCAAGTGCTAAAAGTATGGGGTGTTACAAGGTAACGAGTTGTATCTTCAATGAGGAGACAATAAGAAAGTCTCAAGGGTCTACTCAACAAGAGGCCCTTGTGACATAGGATCAGGGGAGAGGAAAGAACAGAAAGGTCGGGAAAGCCCGAGATAAATCCGGAGGCAAGTCTAATGTCAGGAGAGATGTTGAATGTTGAAACTGTAGCAAGAAGGGCCATTATAAAAGTGAATGTCACAAGAAAAAGGATCAGAAAGGAAAAGGGAAGGAAAAAGGTGATGAATCAGACTTGATTGCGGTCGCCTCCGATGGCAACGTTATGGTCATTCTCTCAACGGATTACGATGTTTGTCTCACGGCTGCGAATCAGGACACTGACTGGTGATTGATTTGGGAGCGTCGTTTCACGCAACTCTACGAAGGGATTTCTTCACAAGCTACAGCTACGATATAGTGAAGATGGGGAACTTTGGAGTATCCCAGATAGTGGGAGTTGGTGATATTAGCGTGAGGACCGATGTTGGTTGTAAATTAGTTCTAAAAGATGTGAGACATATTCCTGACCTTCGCCTCAACTTGATGTCGACGGAAAAGTTGGATGTAGCCGGTTATGAGAGTCGGTTTGTTGGTGGGCACTGGAAGCTCATCAAGAGTTCAATGATCACATCAAGATAGAACATGTGTTGCACCCTATAGAAGGCATGTATCAACATATGCAAGGGGGAGTTGAACGCAGTGGAAGATTCAGTGACAGACATGTGGCACAGACAGCTTGGCCACATGAGCGAAAAAGGGCTTCAACTACTAGCGAAGAAACGCTTCCTTCCAGAGTTGACAAGTATACCTCTCAAAACTTGTATTTATTGTTTATCAGGGAAAAGCATAAAGTTTCATTTGAAAAAACTGTTTCTCATGTTAAGAAAGTGCATGCATTAGATTTGGTTTATTCTGATGTTTGTAGTCCTATGAGGACAAAATCCTTGGGTGGGGCATTGTACTTTGTCATATTTATAGATAATGCATCTAGGAGGGTTTGAGATTATGCTTTGAAATCCAAGGACGAGGACTTTGGTGTGTTTAAAATGTTTCATTCCATGGTCGAGAGAGAGACAGGTAGATCATTGAAGTGCATCCACACTGATAATGGTGGTGAATACATTAGGGCCTTTCATGAGTATTGTAAGTCCCTAAGTATATGGCATGAACAGATGGTGCCCAAGACCCCCCAGCACAATGGTGTATCTGAACGAATAAATCATACAATTGTAGAGAGAATCAGATGCATGTTATCCCATGCGAAATTGCCCAAGATGTTTTAGGGAGAAACAATGCACACGGTAGTGTATTTGATAAATAGGTCTCCATCAGCCCCGTTGAGTGGAGAAGTACCTGAGAAGGTGTGGATTGGACGTGATCCTTTGTACATCCATCTTATGGTGTTTGGATGCAGGGCATCCGTTCACATACCAAAGGACGAGAGGTTCAAGCTCGATACGAAGATCATGCATGTGTTTTTGGGGTATGGTGATGAAAAGTTCGGTTACGGATTGTGGGATTCAACCGAGAAGAAGCTCGTCAGGAGTAGAGTTGTAGTTTTCATTGAAGATTAGTATATGGAAGACATTGGAAAGCCAGAGAAGACCCGGCCCAGCTCACTCAGCTCAAATGAGCTAGAAGACATGGATTCGGTTACTCCTCCCGTGGTACCTGATGACGGGGGAGTACAGCAAGATGTAGAGGATCTGGGAGTTCCTATAAAAGATGGACCAGGGGAGCAGCTCCCACTTAATCCACCTGTTGAGACACAGGTGAGGAGGACATCAAGAGACTGACACCCGTCCAAGAAGTACTTGTCGCATGAGTACATTATGCTTACAAATGGAGGAGAGCTAGAAGATTATTCTGAGGCCCTAGCTGACGAGCATAAGGGGGAGTGGTTGAAAGCTATGCAAGAGGAGATGAAATCCTTACTAGAACCACACCTATGATATGGTGAAATTGCATAAGGGCAAAAAAGCTTTGAGCAACAAGTGGGTGTTCAAAAAGAAAATTGAGCAGAAGAATTCACAGACGAGGCTCAAGGCCAGACTTGTGGTGAAAGGTTTTGGTCAAAGGAAATGAATAAACTTCGAGGAAATATTCTCACCAGTGATAAAAATGACATCCATACGGATGTTGCTTGGGTTGGCGGCTAGCATGGATATGGAGATAGAGCAGTTAGATCTTAAAACTGTCTTCCTCTATAGTGACCTAGAAGAAAAGATTTACTTGTGCGAAGTTAAGGGCAAAGAACATATGGTGTGTAGGCTTAGGAAGATCTTGTATAGGCTGAAACAAGCTCTGAGGCAATGGTACAAGAAGTTTGACTTGTTCATGTTAACGCATGGATATGACAGAACGGAGTCGGACCACTGTGTGTTCACACGCAAGTTCTCAAATGGTGATTTCTTAGTTTTGTTATTATACGTTGATGACATGCTCATCATAGGAAAAGACGTCAAGAAGATTGACAGGCTGAAACAGGAGTTGGACAAGTCTTTGTGATGAAAGACTTGGGCCCGGCTAGACAGATCCTAGGAATGGAGAAAGCCCGTGACAGAAGCAACTGAAAACTTTAGTTGTCACAGGAGAGGTATATTGAGAAGGTCCTAGAGCATTTTAATATGAACGCAGTGAATCTAGTCAGTACTCCACTAGATGGTCACTTTAAATTGAGTGACAAGTAGTATCCTAAGACGAAGGTAGAGGTGGATGAGATGCAAAAGATACCTTATGCCTCGGCGGTAGGAAGTTTGATGTATGCTATGGTGTGTACACGCCCAGACATAGCATATGCGGTTGGTGTTGTGAGACAGTATCTTGTCAATCCTGACAAAGAACATTTGGCAGCAGTGAAGTGGATACTATAGTATACGAGGGGCTCTTCTAGATTCAGCCTATGCTATGGTGATGGAAAACCTATGTTAGAAGGTTACACAGATGCAGATATGGTAGGTGACATAGACTCTAGGAAGTTTACATCGGGGTTCATGTTCACGTTTGCAGGGGGAGCGCTCTCTTGGTAGAGCAAGCTACAGAAGGTCGTAGCATTGTCGATGACAGAGGCTAAGTACATTGCTGTCACAGAAGCATGCAAAGAGATGCTTTTGATGAAGACGTTCCTACAGAAACTCAACCTGAAGTAGGAGCAATACGTGGTCTATTGTAATAGCCAGATTACGATACACTTGAGCAAGAATCCAAGTCAGCATTCCAAGTCGAAGCACATAGAGATTCGGTATCACTGGACCGGGGATACCTTGGAATTGAAGGTGTTACAGCTTGAGAAGGTCCACATGGATGATAACGGTTTAGACATGATGACCAAGGCTTTGCTCTAGGGCAAGTTTGAGGTTTGTAGAAACCTGGCTAGCTTGAAGAAGGCGGCTTTCTCTTAAGTTGGAAAGGGGAAGATTTGATGAGGTTTTCCTCCTCAAGTGTAGAGGAGAAGATGGTGCAGCTTGGGTGTGGTCAGGTGCGCGACCGATTCTGGTTGGGCGACCGAAATTGACCCGGATGGATAGTTTGTCACTAGACTATTTTCACAACAGTCAGGCGCCTGATGGTCTGATGACCGAGCGCCCAGTGCCCAAGTTGGGCGCTCGACCATGTTGGGGCGGGCGTCCGAAATTCGGCAGTTTTATCTCAAAACTCACTGGACAGATTTATGATTGGCCAGGCGCCCAATGGTCCACTAACCGGCACTCGACCATGCACGGACTGCTATTCCACAATTTTCTGTTTTGGCTCTGTTACTTCGGTTGCTCTATTTAAGAGGTTCCAAAATGAAATTAGGGGATCATAGTAGGAGGTTTTCACATCCAAGGAGAGAGAGAGAGAGAGAGAGAGAGAGAGAGAGAGAGAGAGAGGAAGCTTGTGGAAGGGAGGATATATACTGCTTGTAGAGGTGATCTACTGCACAGTCTACATCTTAGCACTTCAACCTCCTCGTGATCGGTGAGATCCCTCTGTTTTTCTATATTTTCTTATTGTTTATCCACTCCTACATGAGTGAAGAAGGTTTGATCCAAGCGGTTAGTGCTTGTGATCGGTTGTAACAGTTCCCTTTCATAGTGGATTGTTGGTCTTGACTAGGTCCCATGGTTTTTACCTCTTCGAGGGTTTTTCACGTAAAAATCTCGTGTCGTATGGTTTATGATTTGATTTAGTTCATTACTTTATCATATCCCATAATCCAAGTAGTTTGGGGGGCGAGATCCTAAGGTTTTGTGAAACGCACCCAACAAAATTTGCAGTAGCAAGAGGAGTTAAGGCGCCTATCGACATCTATCAAACTGTCCCATGGTTTTTACTTTGTAAATTGCATACGTCCATCTTTAGTTGGGGTATACTGGCCCCGCACGTGATACTCTGGGCTGATACAATACCGGATCCCCTATAATACCAAATTTTGCAAACCCCAACACTTGAACATTGGATGTCCTACTTTGATACCATGTTACTGACTGGTTGCACTAAAAGCTCGAGCTGTTAGGGAACGACAGAACAATGTATATCAGGGGATTTGCTGACGCCTCCAACACCACCTAAGCCTTGTTAGAGTTACAAATGGCCTGCGTGAATACATGCTTTCAAATTGCCCACTTTTGGAGGAATTAAGTTTAAGGGAGTGTTGTGACCAGCATGTTGTCAAGGTTCTACTCCGGATCCGCCACTTAAGAGCTTGACAGTGGTCGACTGTTGGAGTGCCTGCAAGATTGAGATTATTGCTCCGAACCTCCAGTCATTCCATTACTATGGTGATCTTATTGATATGTCTTTCGGGAACATTTCAAGCTTGGTGGATGTCCTTGTTAATGCTATAAATAGGGAGGTTTACGAACCTGACCATGATTGGATTTCAATTCTGTGCCATCTCGAACACATTAAGATTATAACATCTGTGTAATGGCTCACTTGTGGTATATTTCATTCCTACTCTTAATGAAATTCTTAACAGTTTTGGTTTGTTCCCACAGAAACCCCTACAAGCATTCATTGGATATTGATCCACATCAGGTGGGTCCCACCTTGTAGATGACCTCGCTGAAAATGAGTCTGTTCAACTATCAGTTGGGCTTCAAAAGTATGAAACATTACTTGTTCAAAAAAATAACTAAATAAAGAGAAATGGAAAAAGAAAAATGCTAGGGAGTGGACCAGCCTGAAAGTTTTGGCCAGGCCATCTACACATTGGGGCCCGCCTGATATATGGTTTGTAGACGTGCATGTTGGGCATGACACAACTCTTTAATAATGTGACTTTATGCAACTAAAGTCTTTCTTTTGATCTGCAGAGTCTGCATTTTTAGCAAAGAAATATGCACCCTAATATTTTCCTGTTACATTCCACAATTTGCAAGAATTGCAGCTATTGATGGATTGGGTAGTTGGTTGCTATCTGGCCTGCACCTATAGCTTCTTCAAAAACTGTTCATATCCTTGTCTAGAGAAGCTTTTCATTGAAGTAGGTCTACATATGCTCCCACTGTATTTTCAGTTCCCGTATAATTTCTCTGAAACTCTTCAGTTGACATCCTGGCCATAAATGAGATGGGCTTTACAGATTGATCTGGTGCAAAAATCAGGTCAATCAGTTCATCAGGTGGGCCATGAATTTATATTGTTTATCTTTCTTAGTTCTCTTCATGGGCAAAACAATGGTGGTTACAGAATGTTTGTGCAACAAAATGGGTCCGTGGGAGCCCATGGATACCACCCAAAAACAACATCTCGAGGTTCATGGAAAAACCTAATTGACAATTAGTGATTAGTAGTCCTGCAACACCCATCACCTCTTCAGGGCTTCGATTTCATTAAAGCATCATGGGGCCCACCTCATGGATGGCCAAGATGTGCTTTTCAGTTTAGCAAATCTCATTTTGAATACTAGCTTCTATCAGCTGCTTATTTATGCTCTCTTTGTTTTCGATGTGAATTTGAAGTTTCCTTCTGCCGTCGAGGACCCCTCTCAAAGAGACTACCAATTTGAGGGACTGCTGACAGAGGACTCTCCGCAGATTGTGTTTGATCATCTGAAAGTGATAAAAATGAATGGTTTTAGAGGGCTCAAGGATGAAATGCTGTTGGTGAATTTTTTCCTAGAGAAGGCTATTGTACTAGAGTCTTTGGTTTTGGTAGCTCCTCAGAAAGCTGCCTGTGACATGAAGAAGGATTCTGCATCAAAGTCTAAATCCGTCGACGTGCCCTTGGGTCTTCTTCGTGAGCGGCTATTGATCTTGGCAAAGGAATCATCATCAGATGCTTAGATATTGATATGTGAATATTGGGGCAAAGATGGAGCTTTAACCCCAACTCATACTGAAGTTTACCATAAGGGTAGCTTTGTCCCCGAGCAGCTTCTTTTCCCTGGATTTTTTGGCCCAGGTTCTCAGTTTGGAGAATTTGGGCTCATGGTTCTAATGTAGACCATTCGTTTGTTGCAGAACACTGTGGATGGACTGTCTCAAAAATTGTCCTGGATTGTCCTGTTGATGAGATTTTTGTTCATGGCCCACTCACAGCAGGACACAGCAGTAAAATGGTCTGGATTACCAAACCATTGGTCCTCTTCTCAGAAATGAAAACCAAGTTTCTTGTACAAAGCCATGTATTTTGGACACCACCAATCCATCTGAGAATCTCTGATCTTTGCAGTTTTGGGGATGTAGTCAATTCATGGTCATTTGATGGATGTCTCACATGGTTCCACATGCCCATGATTTGGAATGCCATTAATGATAAAAGAAAACATTGCAATTTGGTTACTTTGATAGTAATGCAGATTAAGTAACAGATTGGCCAAAAAAAAAAAAAAAAAAGGAAGAAGAAGCAACTATATGGTAATTCTTTTATTATATATGGAGTGGGGCTTACCAACTTCTTGGAAAAAAAAATGTTTTAACCTTCATCCTGATGAGATCATATTATGAATTGGTTGGATGGCATATAAACATCATGGTGGGTCCCAAGAGGGTTTCAGTTGTGAGCATTCCTGTTCCCATCTCTCTCTTTTTTTTATGCGGCCCACTTGAGTTTTGGTTCTGTCTAATTTTAATACTAAAGCTCCAATAGGACCTGAGATAACTGATGGACAGAGTGGATGTCACATAGAGATCACAGTTGGCCCCACAGCTTTTTTAAGACCCACATATGCCTCTTATCAGAGCTTCATGTACATGCCTGGGTCTTTTAGTCATGTAAAGGTCCCATCACTGGATTTTGAACTGATCAGGCTGCACTTATTTAACAGCCCTTAGCTGGCATTATGCCATCTGCACACCAAAGGAGGATCCAAGAAGCCCATCCATAACTCACTTTAGCCAAAAATTCATGCCGATTGATTCATTAAGCCGACAACAGTTCAAAACAAATGGATAGCAAGAAAAAAAATTTAAAAAAAAAAAAAAGAAAAGAAACTTCATTTAGCCACCCATTTGTTTCCTCCACTCTGGCTCGCCTAATGTGGGACCAGACCAGCCTGAATTGTGAGCCATAACATCTAGGGAGTGTGGCCCACTTAATGGACTAGTCGGATATCACAGAGGCGTGCTACATTATCACATGGGAGTAGCCAAACTCTCATGGTCTATGGTTAGAGCTGTACGCGAGTCGAGTAAGCTCGAAAAACTCGCTCGACTCGATCGGAAAATGCTTGACTCGGCTCATATCAGAAGTGAGTTTGAGCTGAACCGAGTCAAATTTCTAATGCTCGAATGTGTTCGAGCGAGCTTCGAGCAGGGCCATGCTCGCTTCGGCTAGACTCATTTATAGACTCGAACTCAGCTCGATTTGATTCGACTCGGCTCGGCTCGGAGCCATACTATATATAAGTTATTTTTTTTACCCTAAACATTTTTACATTTTTACCTTTCACCCGCCCGAGCGCCACCCTTTTCAAACCCTAACCCTAACCCACCCTCCCCCTCTCTGAACTCGATGGCCGGCCGTCCACTCCACACCGGCAACCATCACTTTGCCCACTCCATGCCGGCCACCCTCACTCTGTCAGCTCGTCGCCAGCCACCCTCACCCTGCCCGCTCATTGCCGACCATCCTCACTCTGCCCGCACGACGCCGACCACCCACTGTTCTCAGTCATCCTGCCCGCTCGTCGCCGGCCACCAGCGTTCTCAACCCTGCCCGCTCGTCGACACCGGTAATCCCCTTCCCCCTCCATTATTTTTCATGAAATTTCAGGTGACCCTTTCTTGAAAACACGAACTCGAACTTAGCTTGAAAGAATCGAACTCGGACTCAGCTCGAAAACTCGAAATCGACTCGAACTCGCTCGATCTGTTGATCGACCAAGAGCCTGCTCGACTCGGCCAAGTAGATTCGAGTAACAAGTAGGGGTAGGTGGGTTCGAATCGAGCGCCAAGCAGGGTGATGCTCGATTCAACTCGACTCATGTACAACTCTATCTATGGTATGTCAGGAGAGAAAATGTTGATAAAAGGATATGAGTGGAGACAACCCAAATCCTTTAAAGCCCTCTCATTGCTCTAAAAGAAGCCTACCACTCTCCAAGTCAACTTCCATCTCTTAAACCCCACCACTCATTTTCCCACTCTTCCTGGATACATTCCTTATAATTCCCTAGCCTACTCCAATAATGCAATTCCACAACCTTAGATACACAACTGCAAGACAAAAGCAAAAGGTCCAATAACATCCAATTTTTTTGAGGGAATTAACGGCCAGTATATATTTAGGGTGGTCCATATGTATGTATGTAGTGAATGCATGTAGTTTTCAATAGTTACACCAATGGTATGTACTCAATATCAGATCCGTCTCTGATGCTTCGATGCAGTGTGCCTTCAATGCTCGTTCTAGAAATTATGAACCACACTGTTAGTCACCCTCCAATGCTAGCCACCCCATGTTGGGATTCGATACCTAGACCTCAATGTTGAGATGAGGTTATCTTCACTCAGTCTTCTATACCATTCAAGGGAATGTTTGGGTACCAGTTAAAAATGATATTATCTCGTTCTGGAGACTAGTAATCATGGATCTCATGCACATCTAAGGTTGCCCCACCATGAAAATGGGTGTCCAAAAATCGGTGCATCCCACATGAAAGAGTGGCTTGGGGTCATTCATTTTTTTTTCTTTAGTGTAACTCACCTGATAGTTGAATCCACTTTACTTGTCTTGCCTGCTAGCCCAGCTGGAAGACGCCTGGCCCTTCAACAACAGGTCTTAGATTGAAAATGCCAAGGAGGCACACTAACCCCACCGGTGGGTGGGTGCATCATGTGACTAACCCTGTGGATGTGTTCTGCAGCTAAAGGGTGGGTGCATTGCATGACTAACAAAAAAAGTCCACATTACTTTTGGGGTTGTCTCATTTTCATAGTGGGACAACCTTGTTAGACAGATGAGATTCAATATAAACACCATGGAGGCACCACATGACAACTACTTGGACGTAGAACTAATGTGTGAGCATTTTTCATTATTTAATAGTGCCTGAGCATCAACCATCATGCTCCACTAGAGTATTAAATATTTTCTTATGTCTTTTTCATCGGTAACACTGTACCAGTACCCGACGATTTAGGGCTTTTTACCTCTCCTCATTTCCCCTTTTCAACCCCATGGCTCTGAACTCAAGCCTGCATCTAGGGCTCTCAATGGGTCGGATCTGGATCGGATCCAGTTGGATCTGGCTCCAAGCCCATATATCTGTAGACGGATTCGGATCGGATTCGGATCCAACTCGGATCCAAAAGGTGATATCCATATCCAATCCATTTATAAATTGTTAGATCCATTTCCGAGCCAAAATTCATATAACCATCGGATTCGGGTCGGATCTAGGTCCGAATCCACCCCATTACAAATCTAAAAATATACATGATATAAAATATATAATCTAATATATTTAATTTAGTAGAAAAATTATGCAAATCCCACTATTTACTATGGTATGGGCGACATGGCCTAAAATAATTTGTAAAACGGATGGTCAGCATGAATATAACATATACAGTAAGGTGATAATGAGTTGGATCTTAATCGGATTCGGATCAAACTCGGATGTGTTCCTGTGAATCCATATCCGGTCCGTTTAAGTAATCGGACCTATTTTAAGATCCAAATCCAGTCCATTTAACTAATCGGACCTATTTTAAGATCAAAATCCCCATTAAACGGATTCGACGTGAATCGGATCTCGGATCTGACCCGCTCCAGAGCCCTACCAGCATCAGGGCCGTTGATCTCCACAACGCGATTGAGTCAGGGTTTGGTGAGCACCTCCTACATCAGGTGAAAGTGAAAGGATGTAAATGGAGAATCCTTCCTGTGCATTGAGTAGGCAACAGTTTCAGAGCAAGAAAGCCGTGGACAACCAATGACAGAATCAGCCAACTACCCGATGCTGTTCTTCATCACATCCTTTCCTTGATGCCCATGAAATTCATAGTAAGAACAAGTGTCACGCCCCAAACCCGAGGACCAGGCTCACTAAATTCCCGATCGCCGACCTTGGTGCCAACAGCCTCCGTAGTACCCCATTCTCGGCTCCTAGCTCTCATGTGCCAGGTTCCGATCCTGGGATCCTACCAGGAGGATTTTCAGGGTAAATTTTTTTTTTTTACAAGAGCATAAACAAAACCATAAAACCTCATCAAATATCCACTAATAAGTTTGTTGAGTACAGTACTGGAAAGGGAAATACAACATGAATCAGAAGTCCAAAATATCAGGTACATGAACAGCGCTTAACACTGCTAATAGGCTCTAGTACCTGCAGTGCAAACAAACGCGCATGAGCTTCCTACGAAGCCCAGTAGAGTGCGTGTGTGCGCGTGTGATGCATATAACAAGTATACAGATATCAGAGTAAGCGAAAGTAGTAGAGGGCTAAGTTACTAAGTTTATGAATGCTATCAGTCATCCCAAGGCTATGCGATGCAAGGGCCTACATGGCCGAGTGTTACATGCTAGAGATGCAATGCAAGCATGTCAATCATCAACTAATCCACATATCAGAATGGTTCTCATCTGGGACATCACCGGGGTCTAGTATACTCTAATATTGGCCGCCGCACATCGCGCGCGTAACCAAGCAAGTAGAAAAGACCTCACTATCCGCCTCGTCAGTGGTATGCTAATGCCCACCTGGCTCACCGATAGCGGACCCATTCCATGAGCTGGTCAGACTCGACCTAGCTTACGGCCCACTTCACCCAGGTGGATAAGGTCACACCCCTTTCCAACCGACCTCGACACAGTGGGAGACGTGGCCTACTGGTATTTGGCACACGGGCGCTCATGTTATCCACTCGGTCTCGACGCTGGAGCATCCTACTGGTACCACAGGGTTTAGGGACTTTCACCCAAGGACATCCATAGCGCCCACGTACTAGAATAAGTTTCCGGTGTCCAATACTGCCAACTACGATGTGACTATGGTGGCCACCACCCTGATACTGCTAGGGTGTGAAAGCGATCGTGACATATATAATGCGAAATGCATGAGTCATACAATCTAAATCATGCACCAACTTACGCATACTGCGCAATCATGTGGGGCGACCCTGTCTCACACGGGTCCCCTAAGTATAACAAGCCAACTAGCATATGCTATGGTTGATCATGATCCATAACAGGCATACAAATGATGCGTATAGGTATATGAATGAGCACGGTATTCATTATACTAAGCATGTTATCAGTGTGACATATCAAGCTAATCATACTAGCATGTTACCAAACATATCATGTAACATTGGCCTTAAAAGGCCCAATATATATCTAAAGAGAGTGGGACCCGGACTGTGGGTCCCATTGGAAATGTAAAAGTCTTCCTGGCATAGCCCACTTGAGACCACATCGGCCCCATACTTGGGCCTGCACATACAAGATAGGCCGCCAAAATACGTGTACGGCATGGATAAAACATATACATCAAGAAGAAACCATGGTGGACATCAATGACCACTATTCCCTACGGGTGTGGTCCATCTAACATCTGAATTTGCCTCATTTTTGGGGCCGTATCCAAAATAATATAGAAAAATAGATAGGCATCATGAATAAAACCGATATTTGTGTTTTCTCCTTCGTCCATGTCCATGTGATCTTATGAACAGATTGGATGGCAAATAAACATCACTGTAAAACCTGAAAGGGTCTCAACGTTTGAAATCATCATCCCTACCATGGCATGGTCCACTTGACATTAGGATATGCTTAAATTTTTGGGCTCAGCCACTTATGGATAGGTTAGGTGATAAATAAACATCATTGCAGGTCCAGGAAGATTTCAATGGTGGAGATCATTATCCCCATTGTTGTTTCGTGGCATCGCCCACTTGCCATTGGGATATGCTTAAATTTTGGGCTCGGCCACTTATGAAACAGGTTGGATGACAATTAAACATCACTGTAGGGCTGGGAAGGTTTCAACGGTAGAGATCATTATTTCCACTGTTGACCCGTGGCATGGCCCACTTGCCATTGGGATATGCTTAAATTTTTGGGCTTAGCCACTAAAGTGATCTGGGAAAAACATATGGAAGGAATAGATCAAGCACATACATTCTAGGTGGGCCCAACAAGTGGGGCCCATGGGAGTGACGTCCAGAGACCACGCTGCTGGGCAGCAGCGTCCCCTGGACGTTGTCTGTCCAGCAGGCACATTTTCTTTTTATTTTATTTTATTATTATTATTTTTTTTTACAATCTCAACAAGTGGGGCCCACAGAAGTACCCGATCAAGATGATATTTTTGTTGTCCCTTCCTCCATGTATGTGTGAACTTATGAATAGGTTGGATCTCAAATAAACATCATGGTGGGCCATAAAAAGGTTTCAACGGTAGGGCCACTGTCCCTACTGTTTTCTGTGGTGGGCCCCCCTCGAGACTTGGATCTGACTCATTCTTGGGGTCATGCCCTAAAATGATCTCCCCAACTGGATGGACGGTGTGGATACAGCACATGCAACATGGTGGGACCCACGAGTGGGCCACCAGCCGGCCGAGTCAGCGTCCAAGGACGCTGGTACGCCCAGCGTCAGCGACGCTGCTGGTGCTTCTTCTCTTTCTTCTTTTTTTTTGTTGTACTTATATCGTGTGGGGCCCACATGTGACTGATCCACTCCGTTCATCAGGTTCCCTATCTCATGGGGGACCCAACAAACCCAATATTGGGTATGTAAATCCGTTTAGAAACATAAAAGTGGGCCAAATAATTTCTGACAGTAGAAATCGTTATTTCAACTTTTTTGTGCGGTGCGGTCCGTTTAAGATTTGGATCTGGCTCAACCTTGGGCCCTGGCCCTAACATGATATGGGAGAACAAGTGGACGGCGTGGATGGAACACAAACATCAAGGTGGGTCCCACGAGTGGGGACCCCTTGCAGCGTTCCAGCGTCTCTGACGCTGGACGTCCAGCGTCCCAGTCTTCTGTCCTTTTTTTTTTATATAGTTTACATCAAGTGGGGCCCACTTAGGGACGATCCACCCCGTTCATCATGTCCCCCAGCTCATTGGGGTCCTAACAAGCCCAATATTGGGCAGGTGATGTGGTCCACAAACATCACGGTGGGCCCATGAAGTCTCAACAGTCGGCTTCATTAGCCTCACCGTTTTCGATGGTGTGGTCCACCTGAGATCTAGATCTTCTTCATTTTTGGCGCCCAGCCCTAAAATGGGCTGGAGAAACAGACGGACGGCGTGGATCTAATACATACATCAAGGTGAGTCCCACGTGTGGGGACCTGCCCAACGCCCAAAGGCTCCCTGCTGGGCAGCAGCGTCCTCTGGACGCTGTCTGTCCAGCGGGTAGCTTTTCCTCTTATTTTCTTTTTGTTTTTCTTTTATTATTATTATTATTATTATTATTATTATTATTATTATTATTACAAAGTGGGGCCCATTCATGGATGATCCAATCCATCCATCAGGTTGTCCACCACCAGGTGGGCCCAAAAGAAAAGGAAAAAAATGAAAGGAAAGAAGAAGATGGGGGATTTATGTACCCCTTGCACTCACCTCAAATAATGGACGGTTGGATTGAATCGGGTTGATGATCGGACGATCCTGACGGTCCGGATGATGGTTGAGGTCTTCCAAGCTTGGATCTACACCCTTAATCTCTCTAATCTCTCTCTATTTTTCTCAAATCTTCCTCTTCTCTCAAATCTTTCTCTTTCTCTCTCCTTTCTCAAATCTCTTTCTCTTTCTCTCTCCTCTCTCTCTCTTGCAAATATGGGAAGTGAGGAAGCCTCCTCTCCCCCTACGTATGGTATTGTATGGGGGGAGAGAGAGAGAAGCAATCATGAGGGTGGTGATGGGTAGCATGGGAGAGAAGGATGGGGGGTATGGTGTGAGGGTTGACTTTGGAGGAGAGAGAGGGATGGGGGGTATGGGGTGTGTAGGCTAGGGTAATGATAGGGGTATGGGTGTGTAAAGTAGGGGCATGGGTTGATTGATGTGACATGGTCTTGGAATTTGCGCAAGTGGGGCCCACGACACACGCACGTTGTGCGGCCCACCTCGGATTACGCAATCGATCATAACTTTCACACCGGGTATCGCAATGGGGCGTACCGCGCGGCGTTGGAATCGCAGCGCCTACACGGTCGCCGGGGTATAGGTCTTGGGTCGATGCGGTACTAAAATAGGGTCGCAGTCAAGGCTCACTAATCTGATCCGTTCGGGACGTACCGGCACCGTAAATTAAGCGTACGGAGGGCAAACAAGGGTATGGGTCTTACAACAAGCATTCTGTCAAGAAGATGGAGAAACTTGTGTAAACCCATTTGGGCTTATGCCACTGCTCTGGACTTTAGTGTGGAATTCGCAGTTGGCCAAACCCCAGAAGAATTCGTGGCTATTGTCAACCGATATCTACAACTCCACAAAGCCAATGAGATTGAGATGTTTCGACTCTCATTCATTCCAGGTAGTCGATATCTGTCTCATGCTAAGAAATGGGTGAAATTCGCAGTAGCAAGAGGAGTTAAGGAGCTTGATATCGACTTCTGCCAAACTGTATATGATGAGACATTCGAACCCATTGAGGAAATTAGGCCTTGTAAATTGCCTAACTCTCTGTTTAGTTTTGAATCTCTAAACCATTTAAAATTGAGTCGCTGCAGTTTCTTGCCGCCATTGAATCCCTTTGGTTACACCTACCTCAAAACCCTCCACCTAAGGCTTCTTAGAGTTCGAGATGGCCTGCTTTAATACATACTTTCAAAATGCCCGCTTCTGGAGGAATCGAGTTTAAGGGAGTTTGTGATCTGCATTTGATCAAGGTTTCTGCTCCGGATGGTCGACTGTTGGAGTCTCTGCAAGATTGAGATTATTGCTACGAAACTCCGGTCATTCCGTTACTATGGTAATCTTATTGATATGTCTTTCAAGAACATTTCAAGCTTGGTGGATGTCCTTGTGAATGCTATAAATAGGGAGGGTTATGATCCTAAGCATGATTGGATTTCAATTCTGCACCATCTTGAAGACGTGAAGATTCTGATATTGTGTAATGGCTCACTTGTGGTGTATGTTCATTCCTACTCTTCTATTAAATTTGTAGCAGTTTTGATTTGTTTCCACAGAAAAGTCTACAAGCATTCATAGGATATTGATCCTCATCAGGTGGGTCACACCTTGTAGATGGCCTCGCTGAAAATCAGTCCACTCAACTATCAGTTGGGCTTCAAAGTCTGAAACATTACACGGTTCAAATAAATAAATAAATAAATAAATAAAAAGAAAAATGCTAATGAGTGGACTGGCCTGAATTTTTTGGCCAGGTCACCTACATATTGGGGCCCACCTGATATATGGTAAGTGTTGGGCATGGCACAACTCTTTAATAATGTGATTTTATGTTACTAAAGTCTATCTTTTAATCTGCACAGTCTGCATTTTTAGCGGAGAAATTTGCACCCGAATATTTTCCTGTTACATTCCACAATTTGCAAGAATTGCAGCTTTTGATGGATTGGGTGGTTGGTTGCTATCTGGCCAACACCTATAGCTTCTTCAAAAAATTTCCATGTCCTTCTCTAGAGAAGCTTTTCATCGAAGTAAGTCTACTTATGCTCTGACTGTAATTTCATTTCCCATTTAATTTCTTTGAAGAGTTTCAGCTGACATCTTAGCCATAAATGAGATGAGCTTTACTTGTAGGTTGACCTGGTGCAAAAATCAGGCCTATCAGTTCATCAGGTGGACCACAAATGTACATTGTAAATTATTATTATTTTATTTTTATAAAAGGTGGGATCACACCACCTAGAGTTTATTGAGAGGGTCAAAATACAAACTCATTCAAGCGGCAACCTAAAAAGACCGAGACTCGCCTATCATATACCCCAAAGTCTATACAAAAGAGGGCCAAGCAACCCTCCAGCCCTCTACACAGAAAACAAAAGGCCATCTAAGTCTTACCCTTAACATACCCCTAATTGGAGGCGGGAGATCCTAACGAGAGATAACAGTTGTATCAGGATAACCACTGCTCCCCATTTTTGCGAGAGCATCTGCCACTGTGTTACCTTCCCATAGTACGTGGCAGATTTGAAGTTCAAGAGATGACGCATCCGCTTTACTTCACCCATTCTGTACCGAATGTTCCATGGACCAGCTTCGAAATGAGTGGATGCCACATCTGCAATAACACAGGAGTCCATTTCAATAATGATGTTATTTAAGCCCATATTAGAGCAAAGATGAATGCCGTCTACCAACACTTGCGCTTCAGCCACATTCTGTACCAATGTGCATTGTACTTTGTTTTCAGACATGCGTGCCTGATCATCTGCCCACTGGGTTGTTGGTATAATGGCCGTGAATGCTTGTAACGGTCATAATCTACAAATATGCTATGGTAGCAGTCATGAGTTACTTGGGAGGTGATTTAATCTTTCTTGATTGGTCATTAAGGGTTACAGATTGTTATATTATAAAATGGGCCAATGGGAAGTAGGAACCTGTGGATACCACCCAAAAGCTACCTTGTAAGGGTCACCGGTAAAACCTAATTAACAATTAGCAATTAGCAATTACCAATCCTGCAACTCCGATCACCTATTCAGGGCTTCGATTTCCTCAAAGCACCATGGGGCCCACCTGATGTATGGCCAGGATGTGCTTGACAGCTTAGCAAATCCCATTTTGAATACGATCTTCTCTAGAGCTGCTTATTTATCCTCTCTATTGTTTTTAATGAGAATTTGAAGCTTCCATCTGCTGCCAAGGACCCCTCTCAAAGAGAGTGCCAGTGTGAGAGATTGCCAGCAGAGGATCCTCCGGAGATTGCGTTTGATCATCTGAAGGCAATAAAAATGAATGGTTTTAGAGGGCTTGAGAAGGAAATGAGATTGGTGAAATTTTTCCTAGAGAGTGATGTTGTACTGGAGTCTTTGGTTTTGGTAGCTTCTCAGAAAGGTGTGGGTGACACGAAGAAGGATTCTGCTTTAGAGTCTAAATCCGTCGATGCAGCATTGGCTCTTCTTCACGAGCGGCTATTGATCTTGGCAAAGGCATCGCCATCAGATGCTCGGATATTAACATGTGAATATTTGGATGACGATGGTGCTTTAGTCCCAAAACATACTGAAGTTTACTGTAAGGGGTAGCTTTGTGTCCATGGAGCATATTTTCTTTGAGTTTGGTCTGTACGTTGTGTTTTGGTGATTTTACATTAATGCTTTGCATTTGATCACATGATTCTAGCCATCCAGTTAATAGACTTTTCGGCCCAGGTTCTCAGTTCGGAGAATTTGAGCCCATGGTTTGTAATGTAGATGATTGTTCTGGACTATCTCAAAAATTGTCCTGGATACTCCTGTTGAAGAGATTTTTGGCACAGGGCCCACTCATAGCAGGAAAAAACAGAAAAATGATCTAGATTACCGAACCATGGGTGCCTTTCTCAGAAATGAAAACAAGTTTATCGTATAAAGCCATGTATTTTGGATCATTCTACTTTCCTCTGTTTCTAAATTCTGGATTATGTACTTCCTTTGTTTGTAAGTTCTGTTTATACACCAACAATCAGTCCAAGGATCTCTAATCTTTGCGGTTTTTCTGATTTGGTCCATTCATGGGTGGCCATTTGATGGATGGACTCACACGATTCCACGTGCCCATGATGTGGAATGCCATTAATGATATAAAAAAAAACCTTGCAATTTCGTAACTTGGATAGTAATGCAGATTTAAGAGGGACTATGGTAACGAAAAAAAAAAATGTAGACTCTGGTAATTCTTTTATTATACTGAGTGGGGTTCACTAACTGCTTGGATAAAAGATTTTTTTCTTTTTTTTCTTTTCATCTTCATCCTGAAGATATCAATATCACATTATGAATGGGTTGAATCGCATATAACATCACGGTGGGTCCCCGGAAGGTTTTAATAGTGAGCACTCGTGTTCCCACATTTTTCTTTGGTGTGGCCCACTTGAGTTTTTGATCTGCCCAACTTTTATACTAAACCTTAAATAGGACCTGGGGTAACTAATGGACAGAGTGGATGTCACATAGAGATCCTGGTGGGCCTTACAGAGCATTTTTTAGCCCCACGTGCTTATTATTTGAGCCTAGTAAACATGTGAGGGTTTTCTAGTCATGTTAAGGTTCCATCACTGGATTTTAAACTTTGCGGGCTGCATGATTTGAGTGCATTTGAGTGCATTCAGATTCCAAAAGTAGTTGGGCGGAATGGTGGATTTGGAGGGTTTTTTTTTTTTTTAATTGGAGTCATCTGAATTATACATTTTTACTGTGTTTTAAAATCTCTCCCTTTTGCTATGATTTCTGATCAAATGCCTTTTCTATTCTTTTTAATTGCAAACTAGTGGTTTACATAACAAAGCCATCGCTAAGCTACTAATCCATTGCACATGTTGCATGCTGATGATATTCCAATAGAATCAAATTATTAGCTTCATGTTTGCATCACTAAAATTACATAAAAGAAAAATGATCCATACAGTCCAAACGTTGGCATGTAAATCGGCAGATAAAAAAACATTGGTGAGTTGTTTGTGATCCTAACACACATACACACACACATACAAACATATATATATATATATATATATATATATATATATATATATATATATATATATATATATATTTATATTTCAATGGGTTTATTACAATCATTTTGTCAAATATCACATATGTACACTAATTAGAGATATTAAAGTTGATTTAATATTTAAATTCAAATTTCTTAAATATACTAGGGGATTTCAATGCATTGAGGGTTGTGATTTGGAATCGCATGCATTCTAAATAAAGCTCTCAGACAGCCCTATTGAACAGCCTTTGCTAGCATTAAGCCCATCTACACACCAGTACATGCAAATGTTACATGGTAGGATCTAAGTGGCCCATCCACTGTTGGAACTTGCTTTTGTCGAAAATTCAGGCTGATTCGTTCATCAGGTGGGCAACAGTACAAAACAAATGCAGAGAGAGAGAGAGAGAGAGAGAGAGAGAGAGAGAGAGAGAGAGCTTGCTTTAGCCACCCATTTGTTTCATACATTGTGGCCCACCTAATGAGTAGACCGCCCTTTGGGCCATAACATCTATGGAACATGGCCCACTTAGAGCCTGTTTGGTTGGATGTATTTCATGGGAATTGTAGTGTATTTTACACTTTATAGCATTAATTACTTACTACAGTAATTTGTGAGGGAATGGGGGTTGTATTTAGGTACGTGAAAAAGCGCTAAATTCGACGGTCCGCGCCGTCGAAAAAACTGTCGTAGATCAGCCAGTGTAGAAAAACATTCGACGGTCCATAACCGTCGGTTAATATTCGACGGTCCCTAACCGTCAGTTAAAATTCGACGGTCCGTCGGTTAATATTCGACGGTCCATGACAGTCGAAATATTTCGACGGTCCGTGACGCTCGAAAAACTTCGACGGTCCACACCCGTCGAACTCGAATTTGCATAATCGGCGGTTGTGAACCGTCGTGTACAGTTCGAATATCATAGAATATTTCGACCTCTACTAGCCGTCGGAAAAAATTCGACTGTCCTAACCCGCCGTTTCTGGGAAAAATTATAGGAAATTTCGACGGTCCTGGACAGTCGAGAAATAAATTCAACGGTCATAAGCCGCCGTTCTGGAAAAAATATAGGAAAATTCGACGGTCCTGGACCGTCGAATTTTTGTCTACACCGAAAAAAAAATAACCTGTATTTTGGAAGGGGTTGTGCCCCAATACATCCTGTAAACTCTATAATTCGTAAATAATTTATAAAACTACAACATTTACTTACACAATGTACAAGTACAATCCTCCACATTCATAACACAATACATCCACAATCCTCCACAGTCACATTACATAACCAACACAATACAACCACAATCCTCCACAATCACATTACATAATCAACACAATACAACCACAATCACATTACATAACCAACACAATACAACCACAATCACATTACATAACCAACACAATACAACCACAATCCTCCACAACTATAAACCTCTGCAACCACAATCCTCCTCTGCAACCACAATCCTCCACAACCACAATCCTCAAGTACAAACAATCCACAACCACATTCTCCACAAGTACAAAAGAGTACAATCAACTTATAATATACCATCAACTAATCGAATTTATGTTTGCATGAAAAAAAATAACCTGATTTAACGAGGGTTGTGCCCCAATACATCCTGTAATTCATAAATAATTTAGAAAACTACAACATTTTCTAACACAATAGTGGCTAGGATTACTCGTGCAACATGCATCTGGCATAAGGCCAATGGATGAATGACACAATTCAAGTATGTGCACCACATCGGTGATTGATAACTTAGACATTAGAGTTTGGAACTGTATATATACTTGCCATATAATTTATGGATAAAATTAAAAATTAAAAAATAAAAAAAACCCTTTTTTACCTTCCATTTCTTTTCAAACTACGGATAAATTACATGCATTATCTCATAGTTTTTAAGTTTTGAACTCCTTAACAATCTTCCAAGCTTGTTTGATTTTCCAATTTCCTATGAAATGCAACGAGTCATTGTTACTTCCAACTGTTTGTTTAAAACTGGAAAAAAAATGGCCCGTAAATCAAGAGTCAAATACACATGTAGCCTGAAAAGCCGATGAGATAGTACTTCCTAGGGCTGTCTACTTCATTGCTCAAAGCAATCATTACATTTTTCACATTATAAGTGGGTGAAACAAACAATGTAGCAAAATCTTCATTATAGTAAAATAAGATTACAGAAGTAAATAATCATTACCCATTTACAGCCATTTACCATTGTAATTGGAAAACGAAAAGTCCCTTTGGGCCCGTGTTATGCACCTACGCATTGCAATCCTTGCTATTAGTAACGAAGACGATCTGTTCTGCCAAAAGGTCCACCTAACAAACTTGTTGAATTGACACAAAGTTAACAGCAATAAAATCAGCAAATAGGCAGAAAATGACTCAAAACACAAAGCAATATTACAAGCAGCAACACAGTAAAGCCTGAGCGTTGTTAACAAATGTTTTAAGAATATTTGGTTATGGTTATGGTAGAAACCATGCAATGGTTATGATAGTAATAAGATTGAAAAATAAAATGGATATTAAAAATTGGCATCAAACATTGCTCACCTTCGCTTTTGAAATGAGACGACCCTTGGATTCAACCTTCATGTCAACTATAGACATCAAAATCTCTACTGTATGATGGAAAAAACAGATTATTACTGTTATTATTTTCAATTCACAAGCATCAACAAGGTAACATGATAAGCAACAACTGAATTGGGCTTACTCTTCTCAATAGCTAGCCCTCTTTCCTTTAGAATCTCTGCGATTGTGACAGCTATATTGATCACTGAGGTAGAAAAGGCAAGAAAGTTGAGCTAAGGACATGAGGCTGCATTGAAAGTCACACAAAATCCAAGGGTCGTATCAATATGATCCAAAACTTCCGCCGACTCCCTAAGATTTCAATGATGGGTGTTCTGTCCAACTGTTTCTTGTGGTGTAGGCTCCTTGAGGAGTGGATCTAATTCATTTTTGGGTGAGAGCTGCAGAAACTGATGGGCAGTGTGGGTTTTACATAGACAATGCAGTGAGCTCCACAGAGCTTTGTGTTTTGAGAAACTCGCCTCGGGGTTTGGCTTTTAGGCTCAATTCCTAGCATGAGCTGATCCAACAGATATGGCCAGAGAGGATTTCACGTGGATATCACCACAAAAGCACAATCTCCTTACAACAGTTTGGCGGATGCGAGTATAGACACAAAGCATCCATGCAGATCTGCAGCCGGCCTCATCGTGATGTATCTATCTATTTATCCAACCTGTCCATCCCTTTTCTAAGATCATTTTAAGGCATATTTATTATAATTAAGATCACTCACACTATTTATTTAATGAGGGTTGTTCCCCAATACATCCTGTACACCTGTAATTCATAAATAATTTAGAAAACTACAACATTTACTAAAACAAAATACAAGTAGCTGGTTTCTTTTGATAAATAAAAAAAAAAGAAGAAATTACAATAATGGCACCTCTAGCCGTTGCTGGTACATGCCCTGATAGATCGACCCATCTAAGACGATGCAAATAAAGACGTTATAACTGCCAAATGAAAGAAATCGATCCAACATTCATCAAAACTAAGGATTAACAATACAGGTTATAAAAAAATTGTTTAAAGGGAAACTACAAACACATCCCCAGTTCAGTTAATATAAATGTTCACAGATCAAGATGCAGAACAGTGGAACCTATTTGGACCAATACTTGCAAGAAAAAAAATTCACAAAGAAGCCAAGACCCATGAGAACTTGGGATTTCACAAGTACTTTTAGTGTTGGACCCTTGAAAAGTTTTCCTGTAAGAAACTACCTGGCAAGCTCACAACACTTTTTGGGGTATTCCTATCCATACAAGTTCCTTCAGATGAACCAAGACCCTTAGTCCACCCACTATTTTCTCTGCAGCCCTTTGCAAAACTATCCTTGAGCATAAAAACCTCATTTGCCTGTGATATGTTCTGGATAGCTAGAGTCTTTCTTTGATAAAGAACTGAGCTGCTTCCTTAGAAGAAAATTGTTTCCTGCATCTCAACATTTTCGGATAGCTGATAAAATACATAAACAACCATTAGTGCATTATATCTTAATGCCTATTACAAAAGAAGGAAAAAAAAGCAAAAAGGAAGAAAGAAGAAAGTCGGTTTTACGTTTTAACAATCAAGAAAGAAAAATAAGGATAAATGAGTTACGGAATAGCACGAGTCATACCAATGAAAAACAAGGACCAACTATCATGAATATCAATTAATAATCCGCATTATAAAATCAGACGACTCTTCTATGGAACTATTTTCTTCTACAATAGTCACTAACAGTTACAAATTGTACCTGCTGCTCAATAGCACAATAGTCACTAACAGTTACTAATTGAAGATACCAAAAGCACAATTAGTCACTAACAATTACAAATTGTACCTGCTGCTCAACATTCTTGGATCCGAGCATGTTACTAGATGCAAGCATGGAACCCACAAGTTGTTAAGTCGTGTAAATGTGTTAATCTAAACTTTAGAAATCAGACTTCTTATCAAATAACCTACAAAATATTAGCAAACTGTTAATCTAAACTTTTAAGCCGTCAATGCATAAAATCTAATAAAAACTTATAGTTGCATCACATTGCATAAACATAAAAACTATTTGAGCGTCCTTACAGCTGCATCACAATCAAGAACAACAACCAAGTACCTGCATCTGATAACCCAACATATTAATGAAACGAGGAATATAAAAAGGAAGAGAAAATACCAACATCTTGTAAACTAGGAAATTTTAAATTGGGAAGGTCTAGAGGGTTAGACTCTGCACACATTTTTCACCATTTGTTACTTGGTGGTGACTCATCCACCACATTTTCAATCTGAACAGTTTTCTCTTAAAATACACGGTTAGGATTAGATGATACGCATGGTTAGAACTACATTAAAGTGTCCCTTGCTTAAGAAGTATATATGCATGCAAAGACTTCATTAATAGTTATGTTGGCATTAATAAGTAAATAAAAATGATTTCATTGGCTTAGCAAGTGTTGCCTCTTTTTCTTTCTTCTTCTTCTTCTTTTTGTATGCATGGGTTGTCTATGTTAGAAGGAAGAAGAGCAGGGAAACATTGTAATTAGTAGCATGACAGGTGGTTTGATTTTCAAGAAGAAGGCATGTACCTGCATCCAAATCAAAATTCTCCTTTTTTTCAGATTTGATTGCATCAAGCTTTAAATATCAAATTATCTCACCTTCTCCGATTTGGTTCTGTCAACTTTACAGTGAAGTCTCAACAGATAGTACCCACCATCAGTTGCCCTTGGGCCAAAACTAACAACCTATGTTACCCTTTGCATGAATTGGAGTTTATCTCATCAAAAGATAGAAGTGGAACAACCAACAAACAAATATACAAGGTAGAAGAAAGAATGTCTATGACAACACAATCCAATTAGATGACATAAAGAAAATCCTGTGTTTTGGGGCAAACCTTCATTTTTAGACCCCTGTGGCGGACCCTACAAATATCCATTTGGTTAACCACCACTGAAGTTGTGTAGCCCTCATAAGTGAGAGTATAAATGACCTCCTACACCCCCAAAGTGGGTCCCATGTGATCGGTGAACAACGCCCAAAATGGGGCCAGCAATAGTTGTGCAGAAACTGTGCAGAAATTCCAAGTACCCATATTGGGCCTTACACCATAAATTCTAGGCACACTTTCAGCAGGCCCCACCTTAGGGGTTATGATGCCCATACATAGGGCTGTCAAAAGGTCACATCCTCTCGCCCAAAGTGGACCCCATGTGATCGTGAATCAGACCCAAAAATGGGCCCGGCCAATTTCTGCACAACATGAAAACTGAAAATCTGTTCTAACTAATTGGGGTCAGCTTCATGAATCCCTTTCCACCATCCTAACTAATTGGGAACATCAATCATGGTAAGCCTTATCCCAACTAATTGGGGTCAGCTTCATGAATCCTTTCCCACCATCCCAACAATCATGGTATTCAAAGAGATTACATCTGGTTGGGACATTTCATCGAACACACGGTGGGCATCCTAGCTGGACCCTGGACACGGGCCACTTGTGCTTGGATCTGCCTTACACCTGGGCCCCCCTAGTGGGTCCCATGCCAGTGGGCCCCATTGGGACCCCCTAACAAATGAATGGACGGGGTGGATTTCTCACACATATCTGGCAGCACAGAGTTTTGGATCTGCTGATATATGTGTTATGTGTTTTTTATTCATCCAGGAATGTGTTACCTTAAATAGGGGGAATAAACCCTTATAGCATCATGGTGGACCCCACAGAGTGGGCCACTTTCCGGACAACAACATGGACCCCCTTTACTCCACAGAAGCTTTGGATCAAACTGACATTTACGTTTTCCTTTCTGTCAGGGAAGATAATCATGAAGGTGGTCCACGCTGTTACAGCGTGAGATGCATACTGCCTCACAGGTCCTTCGTCAGGCATAAAAAAATAAAAACATAAATAAAAAAAAGGAAAAAGGAAAGGAAAGGGGAAGAAGGAAGAGGGAGATCTGACCTTTGGGTGGGGCCCTAACATGGAAGATCCATGATAGGTACAGCCATCAATCTACCGTACATATGTCACGGTGATGGCACAGATTAGCTACTGAAGGCCTCATTTTTGGGATAAAGACCTAAAATAATCTTGAAAAAAAAAATGATGAGAGGGAGAGAGGTTACCTTCAGTAGCTATGAGGGAGAGATGAGAGGGAGAGGTTGCCAATCGGACCATCGATGTGCCAATCGGACAACAAAAGAAAGAGATGAGATCGGAGAGAGGTTACCTGGGTGAGAGAGGGAGCGTGAGAGGGAGAGAACCAGAGGGCCAAGAGACGGAGCTTGAGAGAGACGAGAGAGGGAGATGAGAGGGAGCGTGAGAGATGGGGAGACCTAATCCTTTTGTAGTTTTAATTTTTTTTGGCATCCGTGTGGCCGTGAGATGAGAGCGTGAGATAGACCATGTGGCCCAACCGTGTGGCCCACATGGATGGTATTTGTATATCCACTCCGTCCATCCGTTTCTACAGACCATTTTAGGATGGAGTTCCAAAAATTATGAAAATCCAGATATTAAGTGGACCATACCACTGGAAAGAGTTCTGATTGAGTGTAACACGGTTAAAAATTCTAAAGAGCCCATCGTAAGATTTTGGTAATGTTTTTTTGCAATCCAATCTCTTGATAATGTAAACAAGGTCTGGATGAAGCAAAAATTTAAAGATAAGCTTGATCTAAAACTTTTGTGGTCCACAAAATGTTTTTAATGATTATTCATCACTCTTTCTTTTGGTATTGTCCAACTGAGATTTGGATCTTCTAATAATTTTGGATCACGCCCTAAACTTATATCGAAAAACAAATGGACGGCATGGACATACAAAAAATACATCAAGGTAAGCCCCACATGGTAGGGGTAACGTACACCCACTAAGATGTTACCAGGGTAACACCTAATTCACTCTCGTGCATTTTCCACACACATGTATTTGGCCAGTGGTGATGCCACGTCTATGGACTCCACCATGATGTATCTGTTTCATCCATACCATCTATTAATTTACTAAAAATTATTTTAGGCTACAATTCAAAAATGAGACAGATCTAAATCCCAGGTGGACCACACCACAAGAAAACATTAGTGATTGAATGTCCACTATTGAAAACCTCCTAGGGCCCACTATAATGTTTATTTAACATCCAACCTCTTGATTAGGTCATACAGACCTGGATGTAGGGCAAAAACAAATGTCAAGTTGATCCAAAACTTCCGTAGCCCCTATGATCAAGCTTTTAATGGTGGAGATTTAATTAACATTGTTTCTTGTGATGTGGTCCAGCTAATCGAGATTTGGATCTACCTGAGTTTTGGACTCATACCATAAAATGACCTAGGAAAATGTATGGATGGCGTGAATGAAACACATACATCATGGTGGAACTACAAAAATGGTACACCTAAGACAGGCAATTAGGAATTTTTAATGTTGCGGCACTAAATTACCATTATTTCCTGTGATGTGGTCCACTTTAGAATTGAATCTATCTCAATTTTGGGCTCATACCATAAAATAATTTGAAAAAATGTATGGACGGTGTGGATGAAACACATACATCATGGTAGGGCCCATAGAGCACTGATCAGTACTAACTAGTGGCTAGTCAGGGTCACTAGCCAATCCATGCACACTACTTTAACCGTGTGCATGGATTTGGGGATCGATTTCGTTTTTGGCGGGAGTAGGGACGCGGATTAGCTACTGGCAGGTTGGAGTAGCTACTTTAGCTACTGAAGTGATGTCATCATGTTCTGTGGGCTTCAGCATGATGTATGTGTTGTATCCAAACCGTCCATTCGTTGGGAGAAATCATTTCAAGGCATGAATCAATGAACGAGGCAGATCCAAACCTTAAGTGGACCCCACCACAGAAAACAGTAGGGAAGTGACATCCGCCGTTGAAAACTTCTTAGGGGCCGATTAAGTTTTCGATCAAGTTGATATTTGTGTTTTACCTTCCTCCATGTCCGTGTGATCATCAAATCATTAAGGTGGTCGCAAGGTAAGGGATTAGGAAGGTGCATCATTGGCTCAAATCAAGTGATCATCAGTAATGCACACTATTCAATCATCGATTGAGAACTTAATGAAATGATTTACATTGGTTTGTATAGTTCAATTGTTGATTGCATGTTGCTCAGGTGGTCGACAATACTTTGCATCGTCTGATCATTGATTAAGAGGTCAATCGGGTAACCGTCAGTGATGTGCACTATTCGATCGTCGATCGGGGACTTGTTGAAATGATGTACGATGGTTTTCATTGTTCAGTAGAGGATCGGATGTTGATTGGATGGTTAACAATACTTTATGTCGTCCAATCGTTAGTTAGGAGGTCGATCTGGCGATCGTCAGTGATGTACACCATTCGATGATCGATTGGGGACTTGATGACACGACCTATGGTGGTCTATACCGTTCGATCGTTGATTAGAGGTTGATCAAATGGCTGACATCACTTTATGTCGTCTGATGATTGATTGGGAGGTCGATCGAGTGATCATTGGTAATGCACATTATTCGGTTGTCAATGGAGAACTTAATGAAATGATCTATGTTGGTTTGTACCATTTGATCGTTGAGTGGAGGTTGATCGAATGGTCAACAACACTTTGTGTTGTCTCATCATTAATTGAGAGGTCGATTGGGCAATTGTTAGTAATGTGCATTGTTCAATCGTCGATCAGGGTCTTGATGAAGCGATGTACGATGGTTTTTACCATTCTCTGGAGGATTGGAGGTTAATCGGATGGTCGATAGCACTTTTTGTCGTCCGATCGTTGATTGGGAGGTCGATCGAGGTGATCATCGTTGATGTGCACCATTCGATCGTTGATCGAGGACTTGATGACATGATCTATGGCAGTTTATATTATTCGATCGTTGATTGGAGATTGATTGGATGACACATTTCTTGGATTTTCATGAGGTTAGCAAGTCGCAGTGCAATTTTGAACAAAACATTTGGCTCAATTTAGAATTCCGATCTAGTTACTTTATTCTACTCATTAATATCTTTGATTTGATTGGTCACTCACCTCGATTGGATTTCGAATGAGAAAGATATTGGGTGGACAAAATTGATCATCAACAATATGATGGGTCATATCTTGCAATCCAACAGTTAGATTTGAGTAAAATTTAGTCTAAACATCTGAAGTCATTTACTCTTCAATGTTGACAGATCAGATTGTCCAAAATCTGTCTAGATTTAGACAAACTAATCATGCTCATTTAAATAGTGTTTTGGATAGATCTAATTTGTTTCATGTCAGATTGGGCTGAATTTTATTCTATAACCTATTTAGCACATTCCAAATAAATCTGACCGTTCAAATCAACTTTAGGATTTCCTGCTCGTAGAATTTGATCAATCTCATCATTATAAGTTATTCTTGCAGTTATACATCATTATACTTAGGCCATCATTTTTTGTACAAGTGAACTTGTGGGTATGCATAAACCAATATCATAGGCAGGTAACTCAATGACAGTAATTTTTTATTTTCAACCATTCAATAAATGCCCACTAGTAAATTTTGTCCACTCATTTCAAATTTCTCAATTTTTTTCAATCTCAAAAAAAATAAATTTAAATATTTTTTTCAAACATTTCAATTTTTTTAAAAAGTTTAATTTTTTTTCTTTAAAATCTCAGTCTTTTTTAAAATCCCAATTGTTTTTTTTTTCCGGACTTTTGAACTTTTTCAAACTTATCATAAAACGTTTTTTTTTTCAAAATTATCAATTTTATTCAAACATATCAATTTTTCAAGATGTAATTTTTTTAAATGTTTTTTTCAAATTTCAATTGTTTTTTTCAAAATCTATTTTTTTCAAACATTAGAAAAAAAATTTCAAACTTTATGACCTTTTCTTTTCTTAAAATCAGAATTTTTTAAAATATTTAATTTTCTTATTCAAAATGTTAACTTTTGCGTCAAAACCCCAGTGATTTTTTAAATCTCAAATTTTCTCAAATATTGCCCATTTTCTTTTTTTTTAAATCCTAGTTTTTTTTTTTAATGTTAGATATTAATTTAAAAAATCACATTTTTTTTAATGATGGATTTTCGAGAATTCGATGGTTCTAACCGGCGACGTTTTAAAGGCGCTATATTCGACGGCTTTAGACCGTCGATTTCTTTCGCGCGTAAACGAATTTTTTCGCTCGCAAGTGAATTTTTTCGCGCGCTAATATGCGACTGTACTAATTCGACGATCATTAACCGTCGAATTTAATGCCCTAAATTCGACGACTTTGGACCGTCGAATTTTTTCGCGCGTTAATTTCGACTGAGATAATTCGACTAACAGTCGAATTTCAGGTTCTAAATTCGACGTCTCTGGACCGTCGAATTTGTTCGCGCGTTAATTCGACTGAGCTAATTCGACTGTCAATACCATTCGAATTTCAGGTCCTAAATTCGACATCTTTGGACCGTCGAATTTTTTCGTGCGTTAATTTCGACTGAGATAATTCGACTGTCATTAACACTCGAATTTCAGGTCCTTAATTCGACGGCTTTGAACCGTCTAATGTTTTTGCGCGTTATATTCGACGGTTCAGGACCGTCGAATTCGAATGGCGGAGTCAACTTTAGCGCTTTTTCACGTAGTGGTCTGTATATCATGGTTATGCATATGCCTCCAAAAATGAGGCAGGTCGAAAGCTCAAGTGGACCACAGTACAGGAAGAACATTTGAATGGTTAGCGATCAATCTCAACTATTTTCTGTGGTGTAGTTCACTTGAGCTTTGGATCTACCTCATTTTTGGGCCCATATCCTAAAAGATATGTAATAACGAATGGGTGGTGTAGATATAACACATATATCATGGTGGGCCCCATGAAGTTTTGGCTTCAAATTATGCACCCTGTCATGAAAAATGATAGGAGGTAACTCCTCATTTTCAAATACCAGTGGTGTATTATAATGTATATATTTATTGTTGATTTGAGAGGAATTACATGTTATTACTTGGATCTTGCATAGGCTTGCTATGCTGACATATGGGCACATGGAATAACAAAAATCCCATAGTTTATGGTAGGTTGGGAGAGATTCATGTGTCATGTATTAAGGGTCTTAGATATTATGTGTTAAGGGTTGTGGTTGTCGTGTGTTAAGGAGAGGAATGTGCACCTAACTCAATTCCTTGCCGATGGGGAGGAATGTGCCCCGACTCCCAGAGAATGAAATGCAAGAGAATAGTTTACTGAAGAATAAAATATAAGAGCACACTGGTGGATTTCGTCGAGGAAACTTCGAAGCAGAAAAGTTTTGAAGTAAACAATGTCGAAGAATGTAAGGCTAGAGGCTTCAACGTTGGACACTGGAGTTGATCGAAGAGTAGCGGTGGATCACACAAAGGAAGTTATGAAGGAAGAAGAAGCTCTCCGAAAAGAAAATACAAAAGGTAGAATGGGATTTCTTAACATACTTGTCTTACTAGATGATCATCGGACACTATCCGTGAGGCCCATCGTGGGGTATGTGTCAAATCCACTCTGTTCATTAGATTCGGAATTTAATTTTAAGGTCACGGGCCTAAGAATGAGGCTCATCCATAGAAAAGATGGATCACACCACAAGAAAGTGTTGGGGTTGAACGGAAATCATTATTGGTTGTCGTGGGTCAAAGAGAGCTCAAATTAGGCTGAAATTAGTCATTTTCTATTGAAATTTGGGTCACGAAGAAAATGAATGGATTAGATCTCCCTTACAATGGGCCCAATCAACACTTGACGGTCCATGCCAAGATCATGGTGGGCATGTATTTTTCTTTTCCTGCACTAAAAGGCTAGTACTTGTATGAGGGGGCAATTTCATTTCTGGAAAAAAGAAAAAGAAAAATGCTCTTACAATACAGAAACATAAACATTTAAAATGGAGCTAAACATGTCCAAAGCACAAAGACTTGGGCCGTTTTAATAAAATCCTTATAATTTGAACTAAATTATTTAAGAGAATTGCTTGCACACAACTAAATATATGTCTAACTAGTTGGCCAATGGCCCACCATTAGACTTGTGTTACATCTCACTCCAGCAAGGTTAATGATATGCCTCAAAAATCAGGTTAATCCAATTGTTAGATGTGCCACATGTGAATGTAGAGTTTTTTGGATGGTAGTTCGTTAGTTCCTGTGCGGTGCTTGGGGTTCCATCTTCAAGGTGGGATGACCTTGTTGGATGGGTGAGATGTCATATAAACACCAAGGTGGGCCCACATGTGGTACAACAAGTGAATTATTTGTGTGTGAGAGGGAGCCCAAAGACCCTAGACAGACAATAAGCCGTAGCCTGTGATGTACCTATTTATCCACGCCGTCCATCCATCTTCTCATATCATTTTAAGGTATGATTCCAAAATAGGCAGATCCAAGGCTCAAGTGGACCGCACCAAATAGTGAGCTTGGTTGCATTAAATACAAGGTCGTCTCTGGTGTGATCCACTTGAGCATTGGATCCGCCTATTTTTGGACTCATACCTTAAAATCATATGAGAAAATGGATGAATGGCATCGATAAAAAGATACATCAAGGTGGCCCTATAATGTAGAACGGGTCGCTTCTTATTTCATAGCTCAGATGGATCAAAAGAAGACCGGTCGGAGTCGAAAGTGATTCGGACCATCAGGACTGTAAACCGGCCGTATCTCGCAATCCGGAATGAGTTTCGGGATATATAATATATCAATTTGGGGTAGCTCGAGCTACTTTAGCGAACCAACCCCGCTACGCCGGGTTAACCAGGCTGGAATCGCGAGATTCGACCGTATCGACGGTCATTAGGCTAGTTTATTTTCAGTTTTACTATTTATAGTAAGTTTTAATTCGATCATAACTTTGGATCTGTAGGGCTTTAGAGTTAGTGCCCAACATAAAAAGGGCTTTAAATATTTAGTAGGACAACATGGTTGAAGCCGTTTGATAACTTTTTATTTTTGGCCGAAAACCAAGAGTTCTAGTAGGATTGAACGACTTCTATAAATAGTAAGTTTACTATTTATAGTAAGTTGCGTTTTCTAGGAGTTTAAGTTGGAGTTGGAGTTTAGTTTCCTATTTATATGCATTGTAATTCCATTTATTAGTTATTCAATTATCAAAAATATTATTCGGAATTAATTTCTTTTTTTTATTATCCTCTTATTTCTTCTAGTGGATTTCAAGAAACTCTAGGTTAGGAAAATGGTGATTGACCTACCATGTCCTCCCTGCGTCACCTTATCGATGCTTGTCAGAGCTTTTCTAGATCCCACCGTGATATATCTGTTTTTATCAAAGTCATTCATTTTAGGATGAGATACCAAAAAGGAGACAGATCGTAGATTCAAGTGGACCACACAACAGGAATAAGTGGCCACAATGAGCCCTACGATATGGCCGGCATATCAACGGGAGCAGTTTGGGTGGATCCCGGATCCATGGGTGGATCGCTAACTGTGGGGCCAATTAAATTTATATACCTTACATCGACACGATTCATCCATTTTGAAAGCTCATTATAGGGCACGATCCAAAAAATCAACCAGATCCAACTCTTGGGTGTACCATTCTGCAGGAAACAGTCTTCATTGAATCCCCACCGTTAAAAACTTAATGGGACCACTAGAATGTTTATTTTCCAGCTAACTTGTTGATAAGGTCACAAAGGCCCGGAGAAGTTTTTAATGATCAATTACCACTGTTTCCTCTATTATGGTCCACCTTAGATTTTGATCTTCTTCATTTTTGGGATCTCGCCCTAAATTAAGTTTTAAAAGCAGATGGACGGCGTGGATATAAGGAACATCCATCAAGGTGGGCCCCACGGTCAGGGATCCCGCCCACCTCGGATCCATGAGGGTTTTAAACGTTCTCTTTTATGTTTTTTTCATCAGTACGCAGGGATTTAGGGCTTCTTCTCTCCTCTTTTTCTCCCTCCTCCCGTCTCCATGGCCATGAATTCACGGTTGCATCAGGACCATTGATCTTCATAGCGGGATTGAATAAGATTTTGGTAAGCATTCAATTTCGACAACTTCTTCCTTTACAAATCAATCTGATTGAGCACTGGATCCTCACCATCTGATTATGACGAAAGTAAGAGGAACTTAAATGGAGAATCGTTCCTGTGGATTGAGTAGGCATCAGTTTCAGAAGAAGAAGAAAGCCATGGAAGAAACCAATGACAGAATCAGCCAACTACCCGATGCTGTTCTTCATCACATCCTTTCCTTGATGCCGATGAAATTCATAGTAAGAACAAGCATTCTGTCAAGGAGATGGAGAAACTTGTGGAAACCCATCTGGGCTTATGCCACTGCTCTGGACTTTGGTGGGGAATTTGCGACTGGCCAAACCCAAGAAGAATTCGTGGCTACTGTCAACCAATATCTACAACTCCACAAAGCCAAGGAGATCCAGATGTTTCGGCTGTCATTCAATCCAGGGGATCGATATCTGTCAGATGCTGAGAAATGGGTCGAATTCGTAATAGCAAAACGAGTTAAGGAGCTTGATATTGACTTCTGTCGAACTGTATATTTTAGGGCATTCAAACCAATTGAGGGAAGTAAGCCTTGTAAATTGCTTAACTCTATCTTTAGTAGTGATTCTATAACCCATTTAAATTTGAGTCGCTGCTATTTCTTCCCACCATTAAATTTCAAAGGTTGCCACAACCTCAAAATGCTCCACCTAAGCAATGTCACAGTTACAGATGCCCTGTTTGAAAGCATGCTTTCAAATTGCCTGCTTCTGGAGGAATTGAGTTTAAGTGATTGTCATGGTCTGACTCGCATCAAGGTTTCCATTCCTGATCTGCCACTTAAGAGCTTGACAGTGGTCGACTGTTGGGATGCCGATGAGATTGAGATTTTTGCTCCAAACCTCCTGTCATTCCGTTTCTATGGTAATTTTATTCATATGTATTTCAAGAACATTTCGAGTTTGGTGGATGTCCTTGTTAATGGTATATGTAGGGAGCTTCGCGTACATAGGCATGATTGGATGACTGTTCTGCACCATCTTGAACATGTTAAGACTCTGACATTGTGTTACCTTTCACTTGAGGTATATGTTCATTCCTAATCTTCTATGAAATTATTAACAGTTTTGATTTGTGCCACAGAAGCCTCTACATGCATTTGTAGGATATTGATTCACATCAGGTGGGCCCCACCTTGCAGATGGCCTGGCTGAAAATCAGTCTGTTGGACCGTAAGTTGGGCTAGAGAGAGAGAGAGATATGCTAATGAGTGGACTGTTCTGAAATTTTTGGGTCATCTATGCAATGGGACCCACCTGATGTATGGTGCCTAGAGAGAGATGTGTTAGGCATGGTACAACTCTTTAATAATGTCACTTTTATGTTACTAGTCTTTCTTTTGATCTGCACAGCATGTAGATTTAGCAGAGGGATTCACACCCGAAGATTTGCCTATTACATTCCACAATTTGCAAGAATTGCAGCTATTGATGGATTGGTCTGGTGGCAGCTATCTGGCCTGCACCTATAGCTTCTTCAAAAATTGTCCATGCCCTTGTCTAGAGAAGCTTTTCATTGAAGTAGGTCTACATATGCTCCCACTGTAATTTCAGTTCTCATTTAATTTCTTGGAAGAGTTTCAGCTGACATCCTAGCCATAAATGAGAAGGGCTTTACTTATAGATTGACCTGGTGCAAAATCAGGCCAATCAATTCATCAGGTGGGCAGTCCTGCAACATCGATCACCACTTCAGGGCTTCGATTTCATCAAAGCATCATGGGGCACACCTGATGCATGGCCAGGATGTGCTTTTCAGTTTAGCACATCTCATTTTGAACACCATCTATATTCTCTCAGAGCTGCTTATTTATGCTCTCTTTGTTTTCAATGTGAATTTGAAGCTTCCGTCAGCCGTCGAGGACCCCTCTCAAAGAGACTACCAGTGCGAGGGACTGCCAGCAGAGGACACTCCGGAGATTGTGTTTGATCATCTGAAGGAGATAAAAATGAATGGTTTTAGAGGGCTCAAGGATGAAATGCAGTTGGTGAAATTTTTCCTAGAGAAGGCTATTGTACTTGAGTCTTTGGTTTTGGTAGCTCCTCAGAAAGCTGTCTGCGACATGAAGAAGGATTCTGCATCGGAGTCTAAATCCATCGACATATCATTGGGTCTTCTTCGTGAGCGGCTATTGATCTTGGCAAAGGCATCATCATCAAATGCTCGGATGTTAATATCTGAATATTCAGACGATGATGGAGCTTTAGTCCCGACACATACTGAAGTTTACTGTAAGGGTAGCTTTGTCTCCTTGGAGCGTATTTTATACTCGTATGATCAGTAAGTTGGGGTTTGGTGATGCTACATGAATGTTTTGCATTTGATTGCATAATCCTAGCCATCTAGTTGATAGACTTTTTTGGCCTGGGTTCTCAGTTTGGAGAATTTGGGGCCATGGTTGTAATGTAGAACAATGGTCTGGATATTCACCAATATATATATATATATATATATAGGGAAATGGTACTATGAGGTCGACCTCATGGGAACTTCCCATGAGGTCGAGCTGTGTGGGCCCCACCGTGATATGTTTAGAACATCTACTCCGTGCATTTGATGGGTCTCCTTTAGGTTATAGGATACGCCAAAAATCAGCTGTACATGGAACTCATATGGGCCATACCATCTAAAATCATGTGAAGACATGCCTAAAATATCTAAAATCAATTGGTGGGACCCACCTGAGTTTTCCATCTGTCTCAAACCTGATCTGCCCCTCGTATAAGTGGAACACACACAATGGATGGGCTGGATTTGTCAACCACATCTTGGTGGGCCCAATCAAAGATCATGAAGGTTTTAATGGGCGAATAACCCCTCCCAAATGTTGTCTGTGGTGTGGCCCACCTAAGTCATTGATTGACCTGATTTTCTATCCCATGGCCCACCATTGAATGTTACATCTAACTGATGGAGTAGATGTTCTAAACATATCACGGTGGGGCCCACACAGCTCGACCTCATGGGAAGTTCCCATGAGGTCGACCTCATAGTACCATTTCCCATATATATATATATATATATATATATATATATAGGGAAAAGGCTGTGGGGGCCCCACTGTGATGTGTGATGGGCATCCACACCATGCATTTGGTGGGTCCCCTATTGTTTATGGGAAATCCAAAAAATCAGCTGTATCCGGAAATCAAGTGGGCCATACCAACTGAAACAGTGTAAAATCATGCCTACAACATCTAAAAGCACTTGTTGGGGCCCACCTGAGTTTTGGATACGGTTGAAGCTTTGTGTGACCTCTTGTTTAAGTGGGACACGCACAATGGATGGACTGGATTTCTTAACAAGATCTCAGTGGATCCTATAAACGATCATAAAGGATTCAATGGGTGGATATCCACTCTTAACTGTTTTCTATGGTGTGGCCCACCCAAGTCATGGATTGGCCTGATTTTTAGGCCCATAGCCCAGCAATGAATGTTCCATCTAACTGATGGTGTGGATGCCCATCACACATCACAGTGGGGCCCACACAGCTCGACCTCATGGGAACTTCGAGCATAGTACCTTTTATATATATATATATATATATATATATATATATATATATAACCTTCATATTCCTGATGATGTGGGTCTCGGGAAGGTTTCATATGAAGGTATTTTGGGGACCTCATAAACCTGTGAGGGTATTTTTAGTCAGATGAAGGTCCCGTCACTGGATTTTGAACCACTTGTGGGGGCTGTTTATTTAACAACTTTTTTCTGGCATTATGCCCATTTATACACCAGATTACATGCTAATGTCGCACGTACATTATTCAAGTGGTCCATCCACTGGCCAAACTTGCTTTGGCTGAAAATTCAGGCCAACTCATTCATCAATAGTACAAAACAAATGGATGGGTGAGAGATAGAGAAGCTTTAGCCATTCATTTTTGGTCCATCCATATATTCATTTTTGGCCCAAAACAGGGGAGCAAATGCCAATCTTATTAGAGATGTTGTCTCCATGAGTAGTGAGGCCAATTGAAAACATATATACATGATACATATACATGCATATTTATACATATGACAGTCTATATGTATCTATATGATTAACCGTATGTATTTTCTAATAGTTACACTAATGATACGTACCCCAATATCATATCTGTTATGGTTTTGGGGCACTTGTTGTAAATATGATTTTCATTTCCAACATCTATTAAACGTCCACCAATTAGATAAGTAATTAAATCATTAATCCATAAGTTACGATCCATTAAAACTGTGGTTCACAATTTGGACCGTTCACACACTCCGACTAGTTGGCGTGTGGGGTCTACCATGGTTTTGTATTAAATCTCACCTGTCCAGTAAGGTTGTCCCATTAGGAAAATGGGACGCCCAAAATTCGGGGTCAATCTAACCATTATGTGCTCCCCATGTGAATGTGGAGTTTTCCACTTGATATTTGCATGGTCGCATCTTTATGGTGGGATGACCTTGTTGGATAGGTGAAGTGTCATACAAACACCTTGGTGGGCCCCAAGCATCAATGTAGGGTTGCATCGTAGCCATTGATCATCCCCAATGTGACTGATCAAGTTTCATTGAGTATTTACAAGCAACACCCAGGTTGATAGCTAAAGTGGTAGACTTAGTGAAAATAGCCTCAATTCAACACTGAGGTCATGGTATCGATTCCCACAGTACCATGACCTCAATGTTGAAATGAGGCTATCTTCACCCAATCTACCACTTGAGCTATATAACTCAATGGATGGTTTGTTTTACTTAAACAGGATAGTTTTTATTTCAATCATCTATTAAATGTCCACCAATTAGGAAAGTGGTAAACTAAATTTTTAAAATCTATAAGTCATGATCCATCTAATTATAGCTCACAATTTGGTGGATGTTATAATTTAAAATTAATTATTTAAGAGATGCTCAAACACAACTAGTATCAGTATGTCCAACTAATTGCCGTTAGGGGCCACCATGATGTTGTATAATGTTGTATATAATACGACCGGAAAACCGATTGTATTCGATTGGTATGGAGGCCCCCTGAGGAAGGAAGAGAGAAAAAGAAAATTTTGTCTACGGCTCTGATGCCATAAAGACTTTTCAATTGTTTGATAATGATTTTTCCCATGAAAGGATGGTATTGATTTAAATAGAAACGTTTATAACAGAAAGTTAAAGTAACCATTGGTTAGTTAAAATGATGAATTCATTTAACTGCACCGAGAAATATTCGGAGATTGTGTGTTGTTTGCTGGTTGGACGTTGATTGCTTGATCTCGAAAGCTGGGTGGGGCCACCATGATGTTTGTGAGAAATCCACCCCGATCATCTGTTTTACCGGATCATGTTAGGATATAAGCCCAAAACTAAGGCATGTCCAAAATTTAAGTGGGCCAAATGACAGAAAAAAGTAGTGATTGATCATCCATTGTTCAAACACTCATGGTTTTTTTTTTTTTTTTTTTTAATTAGGTGGACCCTAGGAAGGTTTCAGCGGTAGGCACTTTCCTTCCCATGTTGTGGCCCACTTGAGTTTTTGGATTTGTTTCATTCTTGGGCTTATATCTTAAATTGAGCCGGCAAAATTGATAGACTGGGTTTCTCATATCCAATTGAGCAGGCAAATATAGTTAAGGCATGAGCCCAAAAATGAAAAGAAAGCAAATCCAAGCTTACTATTTTGTGAGGTCTGCTTGAGCGTTGGATCTGCCTTCATATGAGAAAAGGGACGAAGTACATAGATAAATATATACATCATGGTGTGCCCTACACGGATCTAAACGGCAACGATAAACAGATACATCACGGTGTGGGGAGCGAATTAGGTGTTACCCGGGGAACAGCTTAGTGGGTGTCACCCCTACCGTGTGGCCCACATGGATAGTATTTTGTATATCCATGCCGTCCATCCATTTCTCCGGCCCATTTTAGGATGGTCTACTAAAATTATGCAAATTCAAATCTCAAGTGGACCATACCAGTGGAAACAGTACTGATTGAGAGCGCCCACCATTAAAAATTCCAAAGAGCCCATTATTAGGTTTTGGTAATGTTTATTTGCAATCCAAGCTCTTCATAATGTCAAGAAGGCCTGTTTATTTGTTAAGGGTCGCACTGTCCTTCGTTCTCAGGAGTCTCACCAAATCGTTTTCATTAGTAATAGTACGCACGACGCAATGTCTTTTTTTACTCTGCTTCTCCTTCTCTACGACGCCATGGCCATTAACGTAAGGTTGCATCCGGGCCGTTGATCACCAGCATGTTATGGTGAGCATTCATTTGCGATGATTTCTTCTTCTTCCTTTTCAAATCAATCTGATTGAGCGGTTTTTTGCAATTCTGGATCAAACAATCCTCAAACCCTACCTCCAATTGGACTGAACTAGTTCAATCTAGACCGTCGAATTATGGTGAATCGAGCTGTGATCCTGTTCAATCGAATTAGTACGACATTTCGAGAGGGATCCATTCGATTTAGGTAATTAGGGCTAGAATCCCATGATAGTTCACGACCATTTTGAAAATGGTGGCGACTCACTCTCATTGCATGTGGCCTCCATTTACAGCTATCCAGACCATCCAACTTGTGGGGCCCATTGAGGATGGAGGATATTTCTAAAATGTAATACAAATCAAACAATGCTAAGGGAGAAATGGATGGATGAAAGTGGAATGGTGGGTGGTCCAATTAAGGGAGAAATCTGATGGTTTATGCTCCATCTACAAATGGGTTTCTGCACATTTATGCTATTGATACGGGTTAAAGAGTCACCACCCTCTGTTAAATGATGAGGAATTGTTACAGCCTGGATCCTCTGCAACTGCAAATGGGCCCATTAGATTGAAATGCAACAGAAAGAAGAGAAAAAACTTGAAAAAGCAAAGTCTTATACTTTTTCCCAAATTTTCTATTACAGTCCATTCAGCTTCTATTCTTCAAATCCCACTCAAATCTTTTGTTTCAATGCCTAGATCTAGTCTAACATTTTTATTTATTTATTATTTTTTAAACATGCACTCACACCCCACACGCACTCACACGATAATGGGTACTCGAACCGATGACCGCATGTTAAACTCTTGTGAGTCTACCACTGACGCATGAGTAAGGACCCAAGTCTAAATGTGTCGTTGAAAGCCCTCCATTAAAACTTCCTAGGGTCCACCGTAATGTTTGTTGACCATCCAACCTGTTGCTGAGGTCACACAGGCTTGGATGAAAGGAAAAAATAAATATCAGTTTTATCCGAAACTTTTGTAGCCCACAAAATGTTTTTAAGGGTCAATAACTACTGTTTCCTATGGCGTGATCCACCCAAAACTTGCATCTGCTTCATTTTAGAGCATGAGCCCAAAAATGGATGGGCGGTGTGGATATACAATACTTACATCGAGGTGGGTCCCATGGTCCGGGGTCACACCCACATTAATGGTTCCGTGTTCGCAACCAAGTCACGCTCGTTTATCAGCGCATAGGCCCATATCAGCCCCAAATCAGTCGATCCAAGCCGGTAAATCTCTTTTTTACTTTTTATCTTTTATTTTTATTTTCTTAGGGTAAGGAATATTAGGCCGATACGGATATGATATTGCCATATTAGATGATACAATATCAATATTCAAAACTATGGTGCACTTGAGGCAAATTCACACCTTAACGAGCTAAGAAGAATTCATACAGAATAATAGGTCCAATAAACTATAACATGCTGGAGTGTACTTGCCACCACAGGTGCTTGGGAGATCGAAGCCACTCATCAGATGGGCCTCACTCTATTAGGTGCTGGCTTAAGTACTCTAACCAAAGGATTAGAACACTTTTTTTCAAAATATTCTAGTGATGAAAGATTATTCTTTAAATCTTTTGTGGCATTTGGTCCTTTTATATTGCAGCTTGCATGTTAAAATTCACGACCTTTCAACTGATTTTTCCTTTGAGAAGAGCTTTAAAAAAGGCATTCTCCTTCCAGACAATGGAGATGTATGATATCCATGAGTCCTTAGTTTGTAAGAGTGAGACTGCGATCCAAACTGTTCATCTGATGGGCCCCACAGTTGGTGAACCGTACCCCAAAAATCTCCCAAATGGGCCAAACCCAAGATTGGTGTCCTAAAAATAGATGGTTGGGAAAATAGGCTGGAGAACATTCAATTTTTGAAGGGCCAATATTGGCTGGCTAGCTAGAATCTTCATATATGGGAGATTTTTCACCAAGTTCAATAGACAATGAGGCCCATCAGATGAACAGTTTGGATTGCTGTGTCATGGATCGCACTGGATGAACTAACAGTCCTTAGTATATTTTGCAAATCCTTGTGCTGAAGATTATTCAATTCCTTCAAGAATGATGAAATGTAAGAGAAACTAAATGGAGAATCCTTCTTGTGCAGTGAGTAGACATCAGTTTCAGAGCAAGGAAGCCATGGAGAAAACCAATGACAAAATCAGCCAACTACCTGATGATTTCCTTCATTACATCCTTTCCTCGATGCCGATGAAATTCATCGTAAGAACAAGCATTCTTTCAAGGAGATGGAGAAACTTGTGGAAACCCATCTGGGCTTATGCTACTGCTCTAGACTTTGGTGCCGAATTCGCGACTGGCCAAACCCCTGAAGAATTCGTGGCCACTGTCAACTGGTATCTTCAACTCCACAAAGGCAAGGAGATTGAGATGTTTCAGATTATGTTCATTCCATGCAATCTGTCAAATGCCGAGAAATGGGTCGAATTCATAGTAGCAAAACAAGTGAAATGGGTCAAATTCGCAGTAGCAAAACGAGTTAAGGAGCTTCATATCGACTTCTGTCAAATTGTATATTTTCTGGCATTTGAACTTGTGTTTTGTAAGTTGCTTGACTCCATCTTTAGTTGTGATTCTATAACCCATTTAAATTTGAGCCACTTCCATTGCTGCTCACCATTGGATTTCAAAGGTTACACCTACCTCAAAACGCTCCACCTAAGCAATGCTACAGTTACTGATGCCCTGGTTGAAAGCATGCTTTCAAATTGCCCGCTTCTGGAGGAATTGAGTTTAAAGCGTTGTTGTCGTCTGACTCATATCAAGGTTTCCTCTCCGGATCAGCCACTTAAGAGCTTGACAGTGGTTGATTGCAGTGTCCATAAGATTGAGATTTTTGCTCCAAACCTCCAGTCATTCCATTTCTATGGTGATTTTATTCCCATCTCCTTCAAGAACAATTCGAGCTTGGTGGATGTCCTTGTCAACTGTATATGTAGGGGTGGTTACTGTTCTGATTGGATTACTTTTCTGCACCTTCTTGAGCACGTTAAGATTCTGACATTGTGTAAAGCCTCACTTGAGGTATGTGTTCATTCTTCTCTTCTATGAAATTCTTAACAGTTTTCATTTGTGCCACAGAAACCTCTACAAGCGTTGGTAGGATATTCATCCACGTCAGGTGGGCCCCACCTTGCAGATGTACTGGCTGAAAATCAGGTCGAACAGTTGTTTGACTGTCAGTTGGGCTTCAAATGTTTAAAACATTCCACAGTTAAAAAAAAAAAAAAGGAAAACGAAAAATGCTAATGAGTGGAATGGACTGAAATTTTTGGCCAGGTCATCTACACAGGGGGACATGTGCAGAGGTGCATGTTAGGCAGAGCACAACTCTTTAATAATGTGACTTTTATGTTACTAAAGTCTCTCTTTTGATCCGCACAGTATGTACATATAGTGGGGAAATATAGACCCGAAGATTTTCCTATCACATTCCATAGTTTGCAAGAATTGCAGCTATTGATGGATTGTCATAGTGGTAGCTATCTGGCCTGCTCCTATAGCTTCTTGAAAAACTGTCAATGTCCTTGTCTAGAAAAGCTTTTCATTGAAGTAAGTCTACATATGCTCCCACTGTAATTTCAGTTCTAATTTAATTTCTTTGAAGAGTTTCTACTAACATCCTAACCATTAATGAGATGGGCTTTACTTATAGATTGACCTGGTGCAAAAATCAGGTCAAGCAATTCATCAGGTGGGCCACAAATGTATATTGTCCTTCGTTTTGGTACACGTGTGCCTAGTCATTTGCACACTTGTGGTGTTAATATGCTATGGTAATGGTCATGAGTGAGTTAGGACAATTTAATTTTTCTTAATTATCGTCAAAGGTAAAACAATGGCGGTTACAGATTGTGTTTATGCCATAAAATAGGTCTGTAGGAACCCTTGGATGCCACCCAAAACCAACATGGGTCGAGGAAAAAACCAATTGACAATTAGTCATGGGGCCCATCTGATGCATGGCTAGGATGTGCTTGTCATCTTAGCAAATCTCATTTTGAATACTATCTTCTCTCAGATCTGCTTATTTATGCTCTCTTTGTTTTCAATGCGAATATGAAGCTTCCGTCTTCCGGGAAGGACCTCTCTCAGAGAAACTACCAGTGCAAGGGACTGCTGTCAGGGGACACTCCTGAGATTGTGTTTGATCATCTGAAGGTGATAAAAATGAATGGTTTTAGAGGGCTCAAGGATGAAATGCAGTTGGTGAAATTTTTCCTAGAGAAGGCTATTGTACTTGAGTCTTTGGTTTTGGTAGCTCCTCGGAAAGATGTCAGCTACATGAAGAAGGATTCTGCATCGGTGTCTAAATCCGTGGACACAGCATTTGGTCTTCTTTGTAAATCCATCAACACATCATTAGATCTTCTTCGTGATCAGTTATTGATCTTGACGAAGGCATCATCATCAGATGCCCGTATTGAATATTCGGATAATGATGGTACTTTAGTCCCAACACATACTGAAGTTTACCGCAAAGGGTAGCTTTGTCGCCATGAAGCATATTTTCTTGTAGGTTGGTCTCAAATTGTGTTTTGGTAGTTCTACATAATTGCATTGCATTTGATTGCATGATTCTAGCCATCCAGTTAATAGACTGTTCGCCCAGGTTCTAAGTTCACAGAATTTGGACCCATGGTTTGTAATGTAGACCATTGTTGGTACATAATCCTGTGTAGACTGTCTCAAAAATTGTCATGGATACTCCTGTTGAAGGGATTTTCACCCATGGCTAACTTGATCTGGATTACCGAACCATGAATCCCTTTCTCAGAAATGAATCATTTTTTATTGTAGAAAGCCATTTACTTTGGATCCTGCAATTCTTCTGTTTGTAAACTCTGTTTGTTCACCAGCAATTAGTCTGAGGATCACTGATCGTTGCAGTTTTTGTGATTTGGTCCATTCATGGGTGGCCATTAGATGGATAGTCGCAAGTGGTTACATGTGCCCATGATGTGGAATGCTATTAATGATTTTTTAAAAAAAAAAAAAAAAAACCTTGATAACAATGTTATCAGATTGACAAAAAATAAAATAAAAAAATGCAGACGAACTGATAATTCTTTAATTATAAATTGAGTGGGGCCCACCATCTGCTTGGATGAATTTTTTGAGATCATATTATGAATGGGTTGGATGGCATATAAGCATCTTGGTGGGTCCGGAAGGTTTCAATTGTGAGCATTCCTATTCACACTACTTTTTCTTTAAGTGTGACCCACTTGAGTTTTAGATCCGCTTAATTTTTGTGCTGAGCTCTAGCATAACCTGTAGCTGATGGACAGAGTGGATATCATATAGAGATCCTAGTGGGCCCCATGCAGCATTTTTAAGTCCCACATGTTCTTATTATTTGAGCCTCATAAACATGCATGGGTTTTTTAGTCATGTAAAGGTTCCATCGCTAGATTTCGAACTGCTTGAGCAGTGTTTATTTAACACCATTTTGCCAGCATTATTCCCATCTACACGCTAGAGTATATGCTAAGGTCACACGTGCAGGATCCAAGTCGCCCATCCACTGGGCCTAACTCACTTTTTTTTTTTAAATTCAGGCATATTATTTCATCAGGTGGACAACTGTACAAAAAAAAATAGACTGCCAAAAATAAAAAATAAACCACACTTCTTTTTTCATGCAACACACTCACCCAGTTAGTCACACAATGCACCCACCCACTGGTGGGGTTAGTGTGTCTCCTTAGCACTTGAACCGGAGACCTGATGTTGAAACACCTAGGGTCTTCCAGCTGGGCCGAGACACACTTACCCCAAATCCTTTAGAGCCCTCCACCTCAACTCCCATCTCTTAATCTCCACCACCTAGTTTCCCACTCTTTCCTACATGCATTCTTTTTAATTCCCTTGCCTTCTTCATTACTGCAACCCCATCTCCTTAAGTGCGGCAGTGTCCATCAACTTGGGTGCATCCATAATCATTTTTGGGCCAAAGCAGGAGGAAAAATGCTAATCCAATTAGAGATGCTATCTCTATGGGGAATGCCAAATTCACTGTAGTAACGCCAGTTGAAAACTTGTATACATAATACGATTACCCTTGTATAATGACGGTTGGCGACTACATAATAAATATATGTACATACAAAAATATGTATGTATGTATGTATGTTTTTATGATGGTTTATATGTATGTATATGGTTAATATGCATAGTTTTCAATTGTCACACTAATGGTACATACATCAGATCATATCAGTCTTTTAGGGCTCTCAATGGAGTGAGTCAAATCCAAGATCCGATTCGCTCTGAACTCATATAATGTGGAGTTGGATATTAAAATATGTTTGATTAATTAAAAGGACCGAATTCGGGTTCACAAAAATAATTCCGAAACGTATTGGGGTCGGATTGCCTCATTTTTTGGCCCATGCCCTAAAATGAGTTGGAAAAATGGACAGACAGCGTGGATAAAACAGATACATCATGGTGGGACCCACACAACTTTGACACCAGCCCATGGCTGGTGTTGGGGTCACTAGCCAATCAGCGTTCGCACTGTACTGCGTGAGTCCGGGGTCTTACCAAATCCGCTCTCTTTTTTCCATTTAGTACTAGTACGCACGATGCAATGTCATTTTTTTACTCTGCTTCTACGTCTTTACGACTCCATGGCCGTTGATCACCCGCATGTTATGGTGAGCATTCATTTGGGATGACTTCTTCTTCTTCCGTTTCAAATCAATCTGATTGAAAGGTTTTTTGCAATTCTGGATCAAAAATCCTCAAACCCTACCTCCAATTGGACCGAACTAGTTCAATCTAGACCGTCGAATTAGGGTGAATCGAGCTGTGATCTTGTTCAATCGAATTAGTTCGACAGTTCGAGAGGGATCCATTCGAGTTAGGTAATTAGGGCTAGAATCCCATGATAGTTCACTACCATTTTGAAAATGGTGGCGACTCACTCTCATTGCATGGGGCCTCCATGTACAGCTATCCAGACCGTCCAACTTGTGGGGCCCATTGCGGATGGAGGATACTTCTAAAATGTAGCACACAAATCAAACAATGCTAAGGGAGAAATGGATGGATGAAAGTGGGATGGTGGGTGGTCCAATTAAGGGAGAAATCTGATGGTTTATGCTCCATCTACAAATGGGTTTCTGCACATTTATGCTATTCATACGGGTTAAAGAGTCACCACCCTCTGTTAAATGATGAGGAATTGTTACAGCCTGGATCCTCTGCAAATGCAAATGGGCCCATTGCATTGAAATTCAACAGAAAGAAGAGAAAAAAAAAAAAAAAAACTTGAAAAAGCAGTCCTATACTTTTTTTTCCAAATTTCCTATAACGGTCCATTCAAAGATATCTTTTCAATCTAAAAGTTATTTGGTAGCATGGTGGATTCAAAGATATCTTTTCTTTTCTTTTGCTGTGTTTTGAAATCACTTCATTTTGCTACTGTTATCAGTCAAATGCCCTTTTTTAGTTCTTTTAAAAGGCAAGCCAGTGGTGCATGTAACAAAGGTGCCGCGGGGCTACTAATATATTTTGCTAGGCTACAAATCCATTGTACACGTGGCATGGAACAGTGGTAGTGTTGGAGCCTCAGTTCGCTCCTATATCAGGTGAAGGTAAGAGGAACTAAATTGATAATCCTTCCTGTGCAGTGAGTAGGCATCAGTTTCAGAGCAAGAAAGCCATGAAGAAAACCAATGATAGAATCAGCCAACCATCCAATGATGTCCTTCATTACATCCTTTACTTGACGCCAAAGAAATTCAGGTGGGCCCCACCTTGTAGATGGCCTGGATGAAAATTATAAAAATTATTAAATGATTGAAGAAAATTAAGGATAGTCATTAAAACTCAAACCATAGATCCGAAAAATAATTGGAATATTACATTTCGTTCCTTTACTTAAGATAGATACATCCACATTAGTTCTTTCTTAAGAGGGATTATTATACCAAATTTCAAACTGTAGTTTGCTGGAGCATATAAGAAGAGATAGCTCTCAATTGCCCAACAATCCAACGGCCCTAAAGTAATCCACCGATTCATCGTACATCTCCTCAATCCCATAGTTGTAGCTAAATCCAGCTTTGATCAGCTTCTCTGAGGAGAAGATCGACTCGAAATTCACTGGAACATCGCCAAAACTGGAATAGATCACACCATGAAAAATCATGTCAGCGCCTGATGAATCTGGATCGTCCAAGGTAAGAAGGATGATGAAAAATCATGTCCATCCGTTTATCCACCTCGTTTCAACGGTGGGCGTTCAATCTCCACTGTTTCTGTCGTGGTCCCAACTAGGTTCCAGGTCGGGTGGGCCATGTCGTTGAAATCATTGGACGGCTGATGGCCCATCCGAGAGGTGGGCCATGTATTGGAAGGTGTGGATTGATGGAAGAGAAAATGAAAGAAAATTAGAAGGCTTACTCAGTGAGGACATTGTACTGTGGATATCGTTCTGATAGGAATTTGGCAAGGTCCGATACACACGTATTGACAGCGCAGCATATGTAACGGCCGGAAGCCGATTCGTTCTCCGCTACAAAGATGTGGGCCCTACATACGTCCTCCACGTGTACAAGGGAGATCGATCCCGATATCAGCTGCAAGTTTTTCAAAACGTGGATCCAGAATTCGTTCCCTACAAAAGCCAGCCGTAAACCATCATGAAAATGCTCCAATACAAATGGACGGCCAAGATCTTGTACGTGCATTCGCATGTGCATGTGGCGGGACATCTAACCGTCCATCAGGTGAGACCCAAGGTTGGGCCAATCATCTGGTGGCCCAGAGTAGGAAACAAATGGATGCCTTGAAGTCACACATGTGTGACGTGTACAGGCCAGTGGGGCTAGGGCTGTCAATGGGTCGGATACGGGCTGGATCAGTGATGATCTGTATCCGACCCGATTAAGGATATATGTGACCCGAATCCGATTCGAATCACAAGTATATGATCTGAACCCGACTCGTAAAAAATTTTTAAAATCCATTTTCGATTCGATTATGATCTGACCCGATATCCGAGAGAGAGAGATGCTCATGCATGGAGAGAGACGAAGGAGACTGCTTTTTTTTTTTTTTTTTTTAATCGGGTCAGGTCGGGCCGGGTCGTTAACGGGCTGGATCAAGGTTGATCCGAATCTGACCTGGATATTAAACGGATCATCTTTGGGTGTCTGTATCCGACCCGATTATCCGATTATTGATCCGAATCCGATTAAATCGGATCGGATACGGATCAAGATCCGTGCCGTTGAGAGCCCTAAGTGGGGCCCACTGTAGAGTGCGGATATATTGAGAATGATCACATACGTGCCATATTCTCGAAGCTGTGCGGGGGGCATCCTTGATGAGGATTTGGAATCCATACCGTCCATCTGGTGCCCCTTCTCATGTTCACCGTACATTCCACGAATGATCCTGATCCAAAACTCAGATGGGATACACCAAAGGGACAATGTACAATCATGCTGAAAATTTTGTGGCCCACCTTAATTCTTTTAATGCCTTGAGTTTCTCTGTATCCCTTCATCCTGTCGGTGCAAAATGATGACTGGGTTGGATGACATACATACGAAACGATGGACCCCACATTCCATCTGCAAGTTTCTATGTTGGGTGCACCTCTTCCTAATGTCCCCAGTTGTTTCCTTTGGCGTGGCCCACCTCAGTTATGAATCAAGCTGGGTTTTGGGATTTAGGGCTATAATACTGGAGACTATCTAGTGGACGGTTGGATGGAATTCACTCATTACTGTGGCCCCACATAGATTGAACTCATTGTAATTACAGTACATTTGAATGTTTGTGACCATTCATGTCCACACATATGCCACACCCGTTTGATGGCACGTATGGACACACAGCACGTGCCATAACACGCATTTGGTATTCAAAATCTTACCTGTGAACAAGGATAGAGCCACCTGGACGCTTCCTGCAGCATCCGGAGTTATAGAAGGGCCGAGGATGCAAACAGGAGCAATGGTGATGAGATCGATGTTGTTTTCTTTGGCGAATTTCCATCCCTCCTTCTCTGATTGGGTTTTCGACACTGCATATCCCTGCATTAATCTTTTATTTTACATGGGTTTTATAATTTCGCGGCATGTGATTTGTTTCTTAATTTTTCAAATATGGCTGTTAAGGGGGTGTTTGGATGGTAAGTTATTTTAGATAAGTTATTTATGCCTTAAGTATCTTATATGGGTTTCTACTTCCTAAGTAAATAAGCTTCTTGTCGGCTAAAATGTAAGGAAAGCATGTTTTGTTTTCGACATCATATAAATCTTTCAAGTTTGTTTGGTCTACCTTTATATTCACTGTCCATAATGTTGCGCCAACCTTTGATGTGCACCGTCCATCATGAAGGGCCCACCTTGGATGTGAGTCATGAATCATTAGGGGTTGACCTTTAATGTTCATTGTCCATATATTACGTCGGGCCCACCTTTGATGTTGGTCATCCGTTACATGGTGCCCACCATCAATGTTATTGTCCATGGGGTTCACCTTCCATCCTGTGGACTGTTCATCATTTGGACCCCACATCTAATGTGGGTTGTACATCATGCGGGGTGTGACTTTGATGTGGGCGACTCATCGTTAGGACTAACCTTTGATTTGACGTGGACCATCCATCATTTGGGGCCATCCTGACATGGGTCATCCAAACTGTGACGCCCACCTTTGATGTGGATCATCCATCATGTGGGCCCCAACTTCAATGTGGATTGTCCATCATGTGAGCTCCACCTTGACTGTGGGTCGCCTATCATGAGAGGCTCGCCTTGGATGTAGGCCATTCATCATTAAGGGCCAACCTTCGATGTGGACCGTCCATCATTTTGGGGCTACCTCGATGTGGCCCAACCATCATGTGGGGGCCTACTTCAATGTCCACTGCATATCATGCAGAGCCCACCTTTGATGTGGATCGTCCATCATGATGGCCGGTCCCATGTTTGAAGTGAATTGCCATTATACAATCCCGTTTTGGAGGTGAACTATTTATCACTAGGGGTCCGCCTTTAATGTGGACCATGATATATGTGGGTCGACATTAATATGAGTTCATCCATCATGTGGGACCCACTTTTGATGTAGACTATCCATTGTGTGGGGCTTCTTTAACAAGAACCTTGAGAGAGAAAGCCTCCTTCAACATGGACCATGACTAAGAGAGAAAACTAGAAAAGTAATAAGTCAAAACCCTATGTAAGAAGAACTTATTAAATAAGTAACTTTCATAATAATGCTTACCAAACTAATTAAGTGAAAAAAGTAATTAACTTAATGCCTTCAGATAAGTTAAGAACCCAACGTATATGGTGGTATCCTAACATGCCCTGAAAAGACTTGGAAGGCCCAATAGAAGAAGAGGAGAAGAGCTTCTTCGGCTATAAGGAAAATCACCAAAATGAGAGAAATGAAAATGTTTTATCATTGATGTGACTTTTTATGTTGTTTTGACAAACAAAAAAAAAAAGTCTAATTTTGGGGTGTTTGATCCTCACGGTTGGATTGAGGGTTTAGGTCATTTTGCCATCCATTCAGTAGGAGGATCCTTTTTTGAAATTCAAAATTAGTTATGGCCTTTTTCTTTTTTCGTAATTTTAGGTTTGTCAAGGATCTTTTCGATAAAAATCCCTTGGAAACATAGGATTGGCTGCTTGAATATAAAAGGAGAAAAAGTTTCAAATGGGTCAAGCTAAGGCATGACCAAATCAACCATATGCTATCAGATCGGATTTGGGCCAGGCTAGGTTCACCACAGTTAATACTCAGCCCATGTGAAATCAGTCAGCCGGGCTAGCTTGCCTTGCTTTCTATCCAAGTACAAGCCTTCAAATTTTGACCATTCCACCATAAACTTGGTCCTGGGTCCAACCCATGACCTCAATGATCAGCCCAAACCTGGCCCACCCCATTAACAGCCCTGATTTGCACCGAGTCGAACTGAGTCCGGCCAAGCCAACCCAAAACAGAAACCAGCTTACCCAAGTGAACGGCTTCTCAGAAGTCAAATACTCAACGTCCGACCAGCTCTCCTCGTCAAAGACATGGCCCGTCCCATTGATCTGCTTCAGATTAACAGCAGCCACCGATGATGTGTAGACCACACGCTTCACCGTCTTCGCTTTCACACATGATTTCAGAACGTTCAACATCCCATCGATCGCAGGCTTGATCATGTCATTCTACAATCATAAACAATGAATAAATACAATGTGGAAGGAAATGGAGCAGTACCATAATCACATAATTATAGTTTGCATGATCCCACACATTAAACTCGCTCATGAGTTTGACTGGTTAACTCAATATTGATTTGTGGAGACTCGAATCAACATTGTCATATGATAGTCTCTACTGAGAATTGGCGATTCCAAAAGTTATACATGATCAAATGGGCTCAACCCTTGGATTAATGGGCAAAAAACAAATGGTTAAGATTAAAATACAACAATGGACCAGAAAAAGCTGAACATTTGATATCAGGGATATTCCAATCTGGGAGAGTAGTGGGTCATTTCCCTATCTGTAGTTGTCACCATATATAGTAACAATGATTTGAATCATTAAACAAAATAATGAACTCACAACCTCTACTTGGTCAATCAATATCTTTAAGTTGGTGTACACCAATCTGCTAGGAAACTCTTACCAGTGGAAAGGGGTATAAGGTATTCCAAAATGGCTACATAATGGCGTAATGATAACGGTGGTAACAGTTATGCTTTACGAGGCATAACGGTAATTATGGAAAAATGTGACCTTAATGGCCTTATGTTCGTTTGTTTTGAGGCCAAAACATTTCTTTTATAGGCCATGTGGACTCCTACAGCTCGTATCATAACTGTAATGACAATTCGTTTCCGTTATGGAATACCTTGGTTGCAGTTGAGCAGAAAATGTGCCTCTTCAGTATATTCATATGTATAACTTCTTCACTCACAATTATCACTCCAATCAAACATTAGGCATCGTCGTCATCATCTAAGCCATGTTATAATTTATTGGGCCACTATATGAATATTGTTTAGCTATTCTACTCTATCAATGGCCAGACCTTCAATTAGACCATAGGCCCAACATAATAGTTTATCACATACACCCCAATCCATAGCTCAAGTGGTAGACTGAGTGAAGACACCTCATTTCAACACTAAATTCTTGGTATCGATTCCTAAAGGGGGGTGGCTAACAATGCAGTGGGACTAGCAGTGGGGTACTATGTGTACCCAAAAACAAAAAAAAAAAGTCAATCACACTTCACTTGTGGGAGTTTAATTAGTGCTCTCATGGCTGGTCCCCAACTAGGATTAAAGGAGGTGGGTTGCATGGGGTTAGTGGACAATGCGAACCTTATGCCATAACTTTCACCATGAATCCATAATTAATACCTAAGTACATGAATTTTTTTTTAGTTTTAAGTAACCATATATTATATGTTTATTTACTTTTCTGAAAGTAATATTTATTTACGAAATTAATTTTCATCGCTAATAATTAAATTACCTGTTGATCTTTAGACTCGAAGTTCACTGGGGTTGCCACATGGAAGACGAAATCACAGCCATTGATGGCGTCATCAAAGCTGCCTTCCTCTGTTAGATCTGCCTTGAAAAGTTTTAGATCACCCGAAACTTGTAGATCTAAGAGGTGGGACACCTTTTTGCTATTTGCTGCACCAAAGAATAAAATGCATTGAGTTATTGGTTTAATTGGAAACTGTCAATAGAGAGCAGGCGGGAATCCCCACACGCATTCAAAATGGGATTCAACAATAAGTCCATGTTGACATGCTTGTTGGGATTCCTGCCTGCTCTATAGTGGGGGAATCGGGGATCCATGAAGATGCCCCATTCCCAAAAGCCATGTTAGTCTACTCATGAGGTGGGATGCATGCTACCTAAAATGCATGCCGTTGGTGATTTCTTATCTGATCACACATTTTATTTGAACGGGGATGTGATGCTCCTGTATCTTTAAGCTTGTGTATGGCGATTCACCTCTCAAGCATACATGCTTCAGTACCATCATTTAGGACCATCCATCTAATTTCGCTGCTATAAGTGGCAAATGCTTCAACACATGGATTGGGCCATACTAAATTGATCAGCCTCCAAAGCAAAGGTTTGAAACAAAATTGGCTAAGGGTCCACATTGAGTACGCAAAATCAAAGAAAACCAATGGTTATGATTGTTGGATAGGTGTAATCTCTGAACATGGGCCATCCATGATGGGCCTGCTATGGATGACCCTGACATATACATCACCCTCCTTGTGTACTTGGTGAGAGATGCCTCTACCACATTCCGAATCAGCCTCATGGTTCCATGGTTGTGAAATGGGAACATCTTGTTGAAAAATAGATTTAAAAATTGGAAAAACTTCTTTCGCTGGGCTTGTGGTTTTGGTGTTGGTTTAGCCCCACATTGGAAAGTATTTGAGAAACTAAAGCCTTTTGTAATGGACTCTTTGGTTTATTGTTTGCATTGGGACTAAGGGGGGCATCTTGCAAGTCATGGTGAGGCGAGGTGTATCACGATGTAGTTTGTCTTTGATTCGGCCAGTTTTGTTTTTCTCTGCATACAAGCATGGGCAGGGAACTTACATCCACCATCAAATAATTAATGAGATGGCATGTGATGATTTATCATTAATATGCTACCCACATGTGCCTCAAGCCCAATGGTTACTTCTTTTCTCTTTATAAAGGCCTTCGTTAATCATTTTTCATATGTAGAAAAGACTATTTCTTCTTTGTATCTCTCTTGTTTTTATCTGGGTTTTCTATCCGCATTCTTTTATTGGGCTTATTGGGCAAATAAAAAAGAGCAAGCTTGAGTTTGTGTGTACACCTAATTCAAGTCGTTCATCGTGAAGGAGAGTTGTTGTATCATAAAGGCAGAGATATTGAGACCCAATGTATAAAGAATTTTTCTTGTGAGGAAAAACCTATCTTTAAAACAGCTCCTATAATGTGCCTCGACTCTCCAAATAATATTCCTATTATTTTTTGTCTATAATATCTCATTTTTTTGTTTTATCTCTTCGTCAAAACCAACACATCTAGTGGAGCCCCCAATGGGCCCTACTCCATATTGTAACATCAAAGAGCATCCAATCACTTTGGACTAGAAAGGCAAAGCAACTTGATATTACATGTCCACCATTTTGATAAAAGGCTCCTCTTTTTCCTCATCATTTCTCACAACTCTCTTTTATTAGGCAAGAGCAAAGACCACAAAAGTCATTATCTGTGTCAAAATGAGGGGGTGACTGAGTGGTAGACTGAGTGAAGATAACCTCGTTCCAACACTGAGGTCTTAGTATCGATTCTTAAGTGAGGGTGGCCAACATTGCGGTGTGACTAACAGTGGGGGTGGGCATACTAAAAGTGAGGTGTGGGTACTACCCTTAAAAAAAAAAAAAAAAAAAAAAAAAAAAAAAAAAAAAAAAAAAAAAAAACAAACAAACAAACAAAGAAGAAGAAGAAGAAGCAGAGGGAGTGATAGTATCAATCTGCCATAGTCTGTTTGTTTCCACCATTTGCCGAAATGAATTCGATCACAATTTTTTAGGAAAATTAGATAAATATGATAGGCTACCCAATTGAATCACAGTTTCAGATATTGTAATGAATGGAATGGATCATGATTTTACATGCCCCACTAACCAGGAAAGTGAAAATACAAGTCACCCCACTTACAAAATTCAACCTCGTGTCAATTAAACCGTGTCTTCCAGAACAAGCACTTAGCTTGATAAAAATGATAGATTACCCAAGCAAATCACAATTTTCAATAATGCAATGAATGGAACCCATCACGATTTTCCACCAAACAAGGAAGTGAAAATATAAGTCACCCCACTTGCAAACTCAACTTCACGTCAATTCAATCAAGTCTTCCAAGCAGGCCCTTAGCCTTGTCAAGATTATTTGGGTCAGCTTTATGGTTCCTCTTTTAAAGTAGTTGAAGTGACAAGTATTAGTGTATGATTTTTCACACCGCCTTAATGGAATGAAACTGGTAGCCTATCCAATCAATCACTGTTTTCAATATTGAAATGAATGGAATAAAACTGGTAGCCTATCCAATCAATCACTGTTTTCAATATTGAAATGAATGGAATGGACCATGATTTTACACCCACCAGGAAAGTGAAAATACATTTCACCTTTTACTAACAAATTCAACCTCATATCTATTTAACTGTCTTCCAAACAAGCCCTTAGCCTAGTCATATGATTATTTGGGGTCAGTTTTACCATTCTTCTTTTACAATAGTTAAAGTAACTGAAATTGGAGTATGATTTTCCACACCGCCTTGGTGGGTGGCGAATTAAATTGAGATATTCAACCAAATGTTATATTAAGGGTGTGATCCAAACATGGCCATGAAAATCAGAAAAAAATTATCCTTGATCCATCTGAGCCACAGTTTCCAACATCGTAATGAATGGTTCATATCATGATTTTCCACCTGCTAGGGAAGTAAAAATACAAGTCGTCTTACTTACAAATTCAACCTCATATCACTTTAACTCTGTAATCCAAGACCTTAGCATTGTCAGGATTATTTGGTGTCCGCTTTGTGATTTTTCTTTTAAAGTAGTTAATGTCACTGAAATTAGAGTATGGTTTTCAATTTTATGCATTATTTTTCACACTGCCTTGATGGGCAGTGAAATTAATCATCCTTATTGAGATATTCAACCAAATGTTATAATGCGGATGTGATCCAAACATGCCCTGGTTGTGGAGCCTCCTTCAAGCTATTTGGGGTTGGCTTTATCAATCCTATTTCACCAATTATAAGATAACTACTACAATTGTCTACACTCTGCTATGTGTGTGATCCATAGGTCTAAAACTCTAAATTCAACTTGACTCGATGTCCAGCCGAATACTCAGATACTCCCAATTCGATTTGATATTTTAATAACTAGATTTAATGTTATACAATTTGTCGAGAAAAATTTTAAATTATCAGAAATGATAAAATAAATAATATGTAATTGTGGTATTGTTCTGCCTCAAGTCTTGCCGAGTTGAATCAAGTCGACCAGGTTTTCAGGCTGACTAGACGAGTCTTGTTAAGTTCTGACGGAGTCAAGCTCATGTATGAATTTGAAAAAAACTCGGCTTGAAATCTCACCGAGTTCAGTTGAATCAGCCTAAGATCTCGTCGAGTCAATTTGACTCAGTCCAAATTTCGAGTTGAGTTACCAAGGTGTATTGAGTCAACCGCGTTTCCTGCCATATAGGCGAGTCTTATTGATCCTGACCTAGTCAAAGCTCATTAGCGAGTTTCCAAAAGAAAGCTCGAAATTTCGCTGAGTCGAGTTGACTCATCCAAGTTTCAAGTCGACCAAACGAGTTTTAGAACAATGATGCGAAGAGAAGGAAAGAATGGGAGAGGGTGGAGGAACCTGGGTCTCTGACGGTGGTGTTGACGCCGTACCCTTTCTCTAACAAGCTTTTAACGAGCATGGACCCCACATATCCGGTCCCTCCACTTACACATGCTCTCTTCCTTTCCATCCTAGCCGTTGCCTTTTCTGTCCTTCCTCCAAAGAAGATGAGGGCTGTTGGTATACACAGCTTCTGGTTTATTCTGCATAAGTAGACATCTAAATACTATTATGCTAGTTCACCACCATTTAAAAATGATGGAGAATCTTCGGCCGTAGATAGAATTTTTTTTTTTTTTTTTTGTTAGAAATCCACGCTGTCCAATTTGCTTAGCTATGCATTGAGCGGAGAAAAGAAAAAAAAAGGTACAACGAGAAGAATAGTAGCATTTGCTTCTGCCCGTGGAATTTTGGATCATTAACTAACCATCCATTTGATAGGCTGGTTGGATTGCATGATCGATGTCGATTTTGAAGGTGTGATCATTTTACAGTATGCCCCACAATTTGGATGGTCTGGATAATTGTAAATAAGAGTCGGATGTGAGGAAGATGCATCGCCACTAGTTTTAAGATGAAGAAGAACTATCATAGGTGTCTTATCCTATCATAGGCGGATTGCCTGCGAAAGGCTTCTGCTGGAAGTTCATGCGAGAGTAAGCTAGCTGGGGCCCAAACTTAATGTTTGTGAGAAATCCACCCCCGGTCTTTCCATTTTCCATATATCATTTTAGAACATGCGACCAAACAAGAGACAGATCTGAAACTCATGTGGGCCGCACAGCAGGAAAATGGGTAGGGAAAATGCCTACCGAATGGGCAGGTGGATTTCTGACAAACATCATGGTGGCCCCACCTAGATTAAGTCCAGGAAGTTTATGTAAGGGTGATAGTAGAACATCCACTTGGTATCATAGGTGGATAGCCTACGAAAGCCTTTCGCAGGAAGTTCTTGTGATTGTAAGCTAGCTGGGATACACATTGATGTTTATTGGAAATAAAATTGAGGTAAATTCAAAACTCAAGTGACTCGCACCATAGAAAACAATGGATGGGGAAATGCCTATTGTTGAAACCTCCCCAAGGCTTACCGTGATGTTTATATGACATCCATACCATTCATGACGTCATTCCTACTAGCTTAAACTAAAAAAAAGAAAAATATTAGCCTAATCCAACATTAGTGGCCTTACCAATGTTTCAATAGAGAAGGTTCAAGCCTCATTGTTTCTTGTTGTATGAACCACTCAGTTTTGAATTTGCCTCATTTTTTGTCCCGTGCCCTAAAATGATTTGGAAAAATGTAGGGATGTGGGTGGATTTCTCACAAACATCATCATGTGCCTCATCTAGCTTTCGGTGTTGCAAGTCCACATCACCATCATATCCTAAGAAGCCTTTTGCAGGGAATTCCTGCAACGGTTAGCTACTTGGGGCCCACCTTAATGTTTGTGAGAAATCTACCCTATCTATCTGGTTTTTCGAGATCATTTTAAGGCATAAGACAAAAAAAAAAAAAAAAAGAGGCTGATCCAAAACTCAAGTAAGCTGCACAATAAGAAAAAATGGGTAGGGAAATGCCTATCAATATTGAAACCTCCTTGGGGTCCACCGTGATGTTTATATGCCATCAATCAAGTCTTCCAAGGAGGCCCTTAGCCTTGTCAAGATTATTTGGGGTCAGCTTTACGGTTCCTCTTTTAAAGTAGTTGAAGTGACTAGTATTAGTGTATGATTTTTCGCACTGCCTTAATGGAATGAAACTGGTAGCCTATCCAATCAATCACTATTTTCAATATTGAAATGAATCGAATAAAACTGGTAGCCTATCCAATCAATCACTGTTTTCAATATTGAAATGAATGGAATGGACCATGATTTTACACCCACCAGGAAAGTGAAAATACATTTCACCTTACTAACAAATTCAACCTCATATCAATTTAACTGTCTTCCAAACAAGCCCTTAGCCTAGTCATATGATTATTTGGGGTCAGTTTTACCATTCTTCTTTTACAATAGTTAAAGTAACTGAAATTGGAGTATGATTTTCCACACCGCCTTGATGGGTGGCGAATTAAATTGAGATATTCAACCAAATGTTATATTAAGGGTGTGATCCAAACATGGCCATGAAAATCAGATAAAAATTATCCTTGATCCATCTGAGCCACGGTTTCCAACATAGTAATGAATGGTTCATATCATGATTTTCCACCTGCTAGGGAAGTAAAAATACAAGTCGTCTTACTTACAAATTCAACCCCATATCACTTTAACTCTGTAAATCCAAGGCCTTAGCATTGTCAGGATTATTTGGTGTCCGCTTTGTGATTTTTCTTTTAAAGTAGTTAATGTGTGACTGAAATTAGAGTATGGTTTTCAATTTTATGCATTATTTTTCACACCGCCTTGATGGGCAGTGAAATTAATTATCCTTATTGAGATATTCAACCAAATGTTATAATGTAGGATGTGATCCAAACATACCCTGGTTGTGGAGCCTACTTCAAGTTATTTGGGGTTGGCTTTATCAATCCTATTTCACCAATTATAAGAAAACTATTATAATTGTCTACACTCTGCTGTGTGTGTGATCCATAGGTCTAAAACTCTACTTGACTCGATGTCCAGCCGAATACTCAAATACTCTCGATTCGATTTGATATTTTAATCATTAGATTTAAAAGTTATACAATTTGTTGAGAAAATTTTAAAATTGTCAGAAATGATAAAATAAATAATATGTAATTGTGGTATTTGATGCGAGTTCAATGAGGTTCTGCCTCAAGTCTTGCCGAGTTGAATCAAGTCGACCGGGTTTTCAGGCTGACTAGACGAGTCTTGTTAAGTTCTGACGGAGTCAAGCTCATGTATGAATTTGAAAAAAACTCGGCTTGAAATCTCACCCAGTCGAGTTGAATCAGCCTAAGATCTCGTCGAGTCTTATTGATCCTGACCTAGTCAAAGCTCATTAGCGAGTTTCCAAAACACAGCTCGAAATTTCGCTGAGTCGAGTTGACTCATCCAAGGTTCGAGTCGACCAACCGAGTTTTAGAACAATATATATGATGCGAAGAGAAGGAAAGAATGGGAGAGGGTGGAGGAACCTGGGTCTCTGACGGTGGTGTTGACGCCGTACCCTTTCTCCAACAAGCTTTTAACGAGCATGGACCCCACATATCCGGTCCCTCCACTTACTCATGCTCTCTTCCTTTCCATCCTAGCCGTTGCCTTTTCTGTACTTGCTCCGAAGAAGATGAGGGCTGTTGGTATACACAGCTTCTGGTTTATTCGGCATAAATGGACATCTGAAAACTATTATGCTAGTTGACCACCATTTAAAAATGATGGAGAATCTTCAGCCGTAGATAGAATTTTTATTTATTTTTGTTAGAAATCCACACTGTCCAATTTGCTTAGCTATGCATGGAGCGGAGAAAAGAAAAGAAAAAAAAAATACAACGAGAAGAATAGTAGCATTTGCTTCTGCCCGTGGAATTTTGGATCATTAACTAACCATCCATTTGATAGGTTGGTTGGATTGCATGATCGATGTTGATTTTGAAGGTGTGATCATTTTACAGTATGCCCCACAATTTGGATGGTCTGGATAATTGTAAATAAGAGTCGGATGTGAGGAAGATGCATCCCCACTAGTTTTAAGACGAAGAAGAACTATCATAGGTGTCTTATCCTATCATGGGTGCCTTATCCTATCATAGGCGGATTGCCTGCGAAAGGCTTCTGCTGGAAGTTCATGCGAGAGTAAGCTAGCTGGGGCCCAAACTTAATGTTTGTGAGAAATCCACCCCCGGTCTTTCCATTTTCCATATATCATTTTAGAACATGCGACCAAACAAGAGACAGATCTGAAACTCATGTGGGCTGCACGGCAGGAAAATGGGTAGGGAAAATGCCTACCGAATGGGCAGGTGGATTTCTCACAAACACCATGGTGGCCCCACCTCGATTAAGTCCAGGAAGTTTATGTAAAGGCGATAGTAGAACATCCACTAGGTATCATAGGTGGATAGCCTACGAAAGCCTTTCGCAGTAAGTTCTTGTGATTGTAAGCTAGCTGGGATACACATTGATGTTTATTGGAAATAAAATTGAGGTAAATTCAAAACTCAAGTGACTCGCACCATAGAAAACAGTGGATGGGGGAAATGCCTATTGTTGAAACCTCCCCAAGGCTTACCGTGATGTTTATATGACATCCATACCATTCATGACGTCATTCCTACTAGCATGAACTACAAAAAATAAAAGTATTAGCCTTATCCAACATTAGTGGCCTTACCAATGTTTCAATAGAGAAGGTTCAAGCCTCATTGTTTCTTGTTGTATGAACCACTCAGTTTTGAATTTGCCTCATTTTTTGTCCCATGCCCTAAAATGATTTGGAAAAATGTAGGGATGTAGGTGGATTTCTCACAAACATCATGATGTGCCTCATCTAGCTTTCGGTGTTGCAAGATATCCACATCACCATCATATCCTAAGAAGCCTTTTGCAGGAATTCCTGCAAGGGTAAGCTACTTGGGGCCCACCTTAATGTTTGTGAGAAATCTACCCTATCTATCTGGTTTTTCTAGATCATTTTAAGGCATAAGACAAAAAAAAAAAGAGGTAAATCCAAAACTCAAGTAGGTTGCACAACAAGAAAAAATGGGTAGGGAAATGCCTATCAATATTGAAACCTCCTTGGGGTCCACCGTGATGTTTATCTGCCATCCACATTGTTCATAAGGTCATTCCTACTAAGATGAACTGAAAATACAAAAATATTAACCTGATCCAAAACTTCTATGGATCTACAAATGTTGTAATAATGGGCATTCAATCTTCATTGTTTCTTATTGTCTAGACCGCTTGAGTTTTGGACCTGCCTCATTTTTGGTCCCATGTCCTATGATTTGAAAAAAAATGCATGGACAAAGTGGATTTCTCACAAACATCATGGTGGCCCTATCGCAGGAATTGTGGGCCCCACCTAGCTTAAATTTGTGTTCATTTCTACACACATTGCACCTTCACCAGGATGTGGACTAGGTACTATCCCCACTAGGACCTGGCTAGGGATAGACGGTCCTGTCAGGTGCTCTATGGGGCCCACCGTGATATATGTGTTTTATCCATGTTGTCCATCCATTTCTACAAATCATTTTAGGTGTTAAGCCCAAAAAGGAGGCAAATAGAAGGTTCAAGTGGACCACACTATAGGAAATAGTGAGGATTGAATGCCTACCACTGAAAACATCTTGAGAGCCACAAAAGTTTTGGATCAAGCTGATATTTATGTTTTCCCTTCTTCGAGGTCTGAGCGACATAATGAACAAGTTGGATGGCAAATGAACACCATGGTGAGCTCCAGGAAGGTTTTAATGATGAGCATCATTTTCACCAATGCTTCTTGTGTGGTGTGGTCCACTTGAGCCTTCGACCTACCTCATTTTTGGGCTCATGCCATAAAATGATATGTAAAAATGTGGATAAAACACATACATCATGATGGCCCCCATAAAGCCTCTGCATGGACTATCTGTCTCTAGCAGCTAAGTCTTTAACTGGGGGGAGTACCCAATCTAGGCCCCCTTTCGACACCAAAGGAGCGGATTAGGTACAACGTTGCCTTAGCCAGCAAGTTGCGGTCCTGACTTTGGTACCCACCTTGATGTATGCATTGTATATTCATATTGTCCATTCGTTTTACTAAACATTTTAAAGCATGTACTCCAAAATTGAACAACAACAAACCCAAGGACCCAAAATTGGAAGAAAGAGCCTCTTTTATCCCCACTGTACGTACATATTTACTATGATCCAATGCTGCAAATCGTCCATGTGGTGGGCCTTGTGGATGTACCACGGTCCAAAAATTGCATCAATTGCTTGATCTTTAAACTCTTGCATGAATCGTGGAAGTGTGAAATTATCCATATCTCACGATAGCTAAAACCTACCCATAAATTAACCTTATCACTTCAACACGCTTGAAGAAAATTAGGCAACGGTGAAGTGGATACTACGGTATCTTGGGGCTCATCCAGGTTGAGCCTATGCTATAGTGACGGAAAACCCGTGTTAGAAAGTTACACAGATGCAGATATGGCAAGTGACATAGACTTCAGGAAGTCTACATCCAGGTTCATGTTCACGTTTGCAAGGGGAGCAGTCTCTTGGCAGAGCAAGCTACAAAAGGTCATAGTATTGTCTACGACAGAGGTCGAGTACATTACAGCCATAGAAGCATGCAAGGAGATGCTTTAGATGAAGAAGTTTCTACAAAAACTTTGCCTGAAGCAGGAGAAGCACGTGGTCTATTATGATAGCTAAAGTACGATACATTTGAGAAAGAATCCAAGTCAGCATTCCAAGTCAAAGCACATAGAGATTCGGTATCACTGGATCAGGGATACTTTGGAACAGAAAATGTTACAGCTGGAGAAGGTCCACACGGACGAAAATGGATCAGATATGATGACCAAGGCTTTGCTCAAGGACAAATTTGAGGCTTGTAGAAGCCGGGCTGACTTGCAGATGGTGAACTCCTCCTGAGTCGGAAAGGGGGAGATTTGTTGGAGTTTTCCTCCTCACTGAAGAGGAGAGAGAGAAGTTCATTTTGGTGTCTGATCGGCCGGTGCCCCCTTGCCAACTGGCCAGACAATGTGGCTGGAAATACAAAACTCATTGGACAGTTTTTGTCTAGTCCGACCGATCGTCCGACAGGCCGGCAGACAGGTTGGGTGTATGTTGTTTTCTCACAAAACTCTCCGAACGTTATTTTGTACATTCATCCAATGGTGTTTGCGAACTGCTATAAGTGGTTTCCTAATTGGGTTAGAACTCTTGCAAAACTCTATAAGAGGGCCTCTAATCCGGGATTTAGGAAGCTAATTCAGAGTTCTACACGTCCAAGGTGAGAGAGAGAGAGAGAGAGAGAGAGAGAGAGAGAGAGAGAACTTGTTGGAAGAGGAGGTTTTGCTTGTGAATGTGATTCACAGTGCAATCGACGTCTCGGCTCTTCAACGTCCTCATCTCGGTGAGATTTCTCAGTTTCTAGTCATTTTATTGTTTATCCATCCCTGCGTGGGTGAAGAAGGTTAGATCTAAGCAGGTTGTGCTTGTGATCGAGGTTGTAAACGATTTTCTTGATAGTGGATTGTTTGTCTGGACGAGGTCCTGTGGTTTTTATCTCTTTGAGGGTTTTCCACATAAAAATCTCTTGCGTCATGTGGTTGGTGATTTGCTTTTGATTATTGCATTACCATATCCCATAACTCTAGTGGTTTGAGAGGCGAGATCCTAAGGTTTTGTAAAACGCACCCAACACACATGACTACTCGAACCTATGATCATGGTATTGAAATTCAATCTACCATTGAGCCATAAATAGAGACCCAAGGCAGCTTATCAAGAGTAGAATGGACATAATGGACGGTCCAGTTTGTATCATTTGATCAGCATGCTAGCCCACTGGATCAGGCAAAATGATAAATGGCCTGGAAAAATCCTTTAGCATATGTTTAAGAGAAGGTCCTAGGCCCAACTGATTGGACCACAAGTTACACTACAACCAGCAGATAACTTTCAGCCTGTTAAGTTCTTATGACATCCAGTCTTTCCAATAGGTTGGCCTCACCAAGAGGGTCATCTACCACAAATATCAACCCTAACACACTTATCAAGTGGGCCACTTCATGGAAAATAATGTATAGCCATTGATAATTATAAACAATACATCGTGCATATATACATGTAATTAATTGGTTGCAAGTTATCTCCTGCGTGGGTCATAAATCGTGACTTGAAACCTTTTCTCTCTGAATCTGGATCGTCACGCCTGAGGTGTGCAGACGATCTGAATTCTCTCTGTATTTAAAGTTTAGATTTATTTAATAATTACATTAAATATTTTTATTTTGGGAGAAGTTCCCCCGATAATGTGCCTGGAAAACCATGAAAATTTGAAAATTTCACGACAAATTTCCGAGAACGAGATTTCTCTTCCGTTGAAGATTCACACCATTATTTCTAAATGGTGGTGAACTAGGAGTTTATCCCAAAAAGAAAGATGTCCAAAGTGCTTGTTAGAGATCTGATCACGAGTTCGGATCTTCGTCGGAGGAAGGACAGAAAAGGCAACGGCATGTGGGGTCCATCCTCATTAAACGCTTGTTAGAGAAAGGGTACGCCGTCAACGCCACCGTCAGGGACCCAGGTTCGTCCACCTCGCATTCTGTCCTCAGCACATCATAGTTCTACAACTCAGTGAATCAACTCGAAACGCAGACAAGTCAACTCGACTCAGCAAGATTTCGATCTGAGTCTTTTGGAAACTCGCTGATGAGCTTGACAAGGTCAGGATTAATAAAACTTGCCCAGCCGGTGGGAAGCTCTGTTGACTCCATGCAACTCGCTGGGTCAACACATAACTCCGACGAGTCAAATTGACTCGTTGAGATTTCGAAAGCCGAGTCTTGAGCTTGATAAGGTCAGGATAATAAAAGCTCACCCAGCCGGCAGTAAACTCTGTTGACTCCATGCAACTTGCTGGGTCAACTCAAACTCGGACGAGTCAAATTAACTCGGTGAGATTTCAAGCCAAGTCTCTCGGAACTCAGGATACGAGCTTAATTCTCTTACGGAATGCAACAAGACTCATCTAGTCATCCTGAAAACTGAGTTAACTCAATGCAACTCCACCAGACTTTCGGGGCATCCTATTTTCACAATGGAACAACTTTGCTGGATGGGCCGGCAATATGTCAAACAAACACTAAGGTGGGCTCCACAAGCCAACTAGCTAGTTGGACGTACAATTAGTTGCATAGAGCATAGATATTAAAAGTAGGGTGGCTTGGGATGCAGATTGCACCATTGAGCTCGGTGTGTTGAGGTCACCAAGCCAATCACTTGACTGAAAGAAACCCAAACAAGATTGATAGCAGCACAAAGACCATAATAATATGCATCCAAATCATGATAAAATCCAATGATATATATTCCATAGCTATAACAACAGGAAGAGAGACTAGAAATTACTAAATTACCAGAGCGCGCGGACTTGTACATTGGCTTGCCCTCATCTATGTAAGATCACCTATAGAAAGCCAGAAACCTCAGAGTAATAAACAAAAATCATATTGATAGGAGCAAAGGGGAGTTGTTATTTACACCTACTTTCAACATATAAAATCTTTTTCTACTTATGGTAAGATAGTACAACGGCATATTGCATGTACAAAAAGGAGGGGGTAAAAAAATCTACTCATGAGGAGAAATATAGAAATACCGACTAACCTCATATCTAGCATTCTGCAAGCTTTCTGTATTACTTCTACCAGTTTCAGTATTTGCATGGCATTGGGATCATTCTTGTCAACCTGCAACAGCCATTGCAAATGCCTCTGTTTTAGGAAACAATTTGGGCTTCCTCTCTCTGTCGGATTAGGATGATTTCTTGTCACCCTCTTTCATTTTCCTAATAAAATCTGCGTTATTCCTCCAAAAAAAAATCCAGATATATCAAAAGTGTCCTGATGCACCATTTTGTACAAATGGGGGTGCAAAATGGTGCTGATGGTTGAGTCTTCCAGATTATTGATCATATGGTCCACACAGCAGAAGTGAGTTCTAAAAATTCTCCCATAGCAAAGTTACTCTTAACCCTTTGACAGTTGACCCATGCTTGACAGTGAGAAAAGATACAACAATAGTCCACAAATAGACTGAAAGATTTGATGGCGGAAATTCCAATCTGGAGTAAGATTGGGCCACTCCTCATCTAGACCAAGTCCCATAACATCAACAGTCTGGACCAAAGGATCATGGCCCCACTGGTACAAAATGGGCACATTAGGTAAGTATTCATGTCGTGATGCATGAAGACTATAATTCCTCCGGCACAATTTGGACGTGAGTATCAATATGCATCATAAAATGTGCATTAGATAAAGCAACAAGAAATTATACTATGCTCTGCGCAAAAGTTTGTATGGTATACTTGGGTTCTAAGTTTGTACAAGTGTGGCCAATGGTTCACCATCAAAACCTTTCAATGCACTAGAAACCATTGGACTATCCTAGGCATTGAATCTTGGACTTTTCTTGGTTGAATGTGAACGATTTCTCAACTTCTTTCTTAACGGTCCATTTTCTAGCCACCAATTGAAGGGTTAGGATTTCCAGCAGTGGGGCCTTGGCCCCATCATACACAATGGTTTGAATAATAATGGGCCCCTGTAGACACCCCACCTTCGGCTACACTGTTGGTAGAGATAGCTGGATGAATGGAGGACCATACCCCCAAATCCCAAGTCCAAACTCAGCCAAACTCACCCTTGTAAGCCCCAATCTATAGCCCAACTCAAGCCTGAACCCAGTCAACCCACCCCTAAACATCAGCTTGAAAAACCCCCATAAGAAAAACCAGTCAAAAAATCCTAAGAAAGTCAAACTCACTGAGTCAAAACACCGAGTCAACCTGCTGAGTCAACTCGTCGAATCAAACCGCTGAGTCAACCCGCCGAGTCAAATCATCGAGTCGACCCGCTGAGTCAACTCACCGAGTCAACCCACCGAGTCAAAACAGCAGCTCCGAGACATGACCGTACCACGCGCTGGAAACCGAGGAGCGTCCGTAGCCGCCCAAACATATTTACACAAACTACCACTCTCCAACGCTATAAATACCCCTAGCCTCTTCCCATTTCAACATTCAATCCATCCAGTTCAGCGACCCGTCCGTCTGAGTCCCTCTCCACCCTTTTAGCCCATCTTTTCACCAAGGAGAGCCCGAGTGAGGAGTTTAGCCCTGATCCAGTCTAGCCTGACCATTGGTCCAAGTCTCCTAAGCCGTCCAAGTCTTGATCCAGCCACTCGAAGCCAATCCTTGCGACACCTGCGTCCATCTAGCTGTTCCTTACTAGCATCATCTCATTCGCATCTAGCATAAGTGCAACATTTACTTTTCTTCCAACCCCCCTGCTTCACTGCAAGCACTTTGATTATTCAAACACACAACATGCATCTTGCATAAAGTACCTGTCAGTTCGAGCGTATGCTCTGGGCTTGCCTGTTAGTGGAACCTGCCCATCAGAAACTCTTACTGTTCAGACCTGCATTCATATACATATCACTACAAGCACTTTGATCATTCAAACACATAGCATGCGTTCCGCATAAAGCACCTGTCAGTTCGAGCGTATGCTCTGGGCTTGCCTATTAGTGGAACCTGCCCATCAGAAACTCTTACTGTTCAGACCTGCCTTCATGCATCATGTCATCTATGAGAATGTACGAGGATTAAAACAGACTTTCAAGTGTTAGTTCGATTCTGTGAAGTAGAGATCGTACTTCGGTACGGGCAGTGTGTGGGGTGCTTAACCTCTTCCCACCCTGTAACCGTGATCCCTTACCTAGAATCTCTGGCCGCAGATCAAAAGGAGTTATTTTAGAGGAAGGAATCTTCGGATCCCCTTCTTTAACGTTTCTACGGGGTCTAGCCGACTATAGATTCGAAGTAACTGGCTAGTGGCGACTCTGGTCTTATATAAACTCATTTAAACACATCCAGCTTAACACGACAACTAAACAAAGCCCTCGAGAACGAGGCAAGCCAGTGGCACAAACGGCGATTCGTACTCACGCATCCTCTTCTTCTTTTCTCAAAAGGAAAGGGACGAACGTCATGTGGGAGCGCAGAACGGTGAGGGTCCACAGATTGGCGACTCCACTGGGGATGAATTAGTCCCACTAGTTGTGATCCAACTTGAAAAACAGAATCATTCCTATACTTGAAAGTCATTAGTCCTCATACAATCTCATCTGCATAACATTCTACCTAAAACCAAAAAAAAAAAAAAGAAAATCCCCAATACTAAAAAAAAAGAGTAGAATATAGTCATCACCATTGTGCCTCCTCGGGCTTAACGTGTTCGGAAACAACTTCCCTTCCACAGCATAATCCGCACTCGGGCTTAGCAAGCCATGTCTAACCACGAAGAAGAAACTCATCTCTTCCCCGCTCTTGAAATGACCGAAGCCTAACCTCCAGCGCAACAGCCAATTGAGAATATGCTAATCATGCAAGAATTGGCACAAGGAATGAGAGCAATGCAAGAAATGCTCTTGCAATTCATGCAAGCACAAGCCACCGCAGCAGCCAACAATCAGGTTGGCCCAGTTCAGCAATCTCAGCAGCCATGTCAGGTCCTTCCAGCCTTTAGTTCAAAACAAGCACAACCATCGGAGTCTGCCCAAGACTACCGGCAGCAGCCATCTCAGCCCTTCGCTATGGGGCATCCTCCTCAGTACCTCCCTGCAACGACAAGGCCGCCTCAGAGCACTCTTGTCGCGGAAACTTTCAGCCAGCTTCCAGTCAATCTTACAAACAACAGTCTCAGTAGATCTCAGCATGTCCCCGCCGATGGGACTCCTTTTCAATTTCAACATATCCCCGCCGATGGGATTTCAATTCAATTTCTAGCAACAGGGACATCACTGGCGAATGCCCACAATGGGGGTTAGTGTCAAGCCCACATCAATCAGCGGACAGTGGCGAATACCCAACAAGGGGGTCACTTCCCAACATTTCAGCCTCCTGTAAATAGGAGCACTTTTCAATTCCAGCACATCCCCACCGATGGGATTCCAGTTAATTTTCAGTAATCTTCAATTCAGCAAACTCCAGTTAATTTCCAGCAATCTTCAATTCAGCAATCTCCAGTTAATTTCCAGCAAGTTCCAGTTCAACCTTCGGTACAGTCTCCAGTTCAATTACAGTCATTTCAAGCACAAGTTCATCAGAATCCAGTTCAATCATCAAATCAACTTCAGCAACCCGCGGTTGCTTTTCAACAAGCTCATAGGGTCGAGGACATCGACCACTATGCCGAAGAAGAACGTGCCTTACTCCAAGAGGCACTAGTCGCTCGAATGGATCACTCAGGACTGGACGAGTTGCGGGAGCAGTTCCAGATCTTACAAAATTAACTTCAGCGACAACAAGGAATCGACCTACCTTTGACCAAGTTCAGAGACTTGTGTCCTTTCCCAAATGCTCAAGTACCTCAAAACTTTGAGGTACCAAAATTCAAAAGATACGATGGCAGCGGTTGTCCCACAGCACATCTCAAGGCCTTTTGTGGAGAGCTAAGTGCAATCTCAGGAAATGAAGGGGCCCTCATTCGCTTGTTCCAAAAATCTTTGAAGGGCGATGCCCTAGATTGGTACACCTCATTGGACTGCCACCGCATCAAGACGTGGGAACAACTTTCCCAGGCTTTCATCGACAGATTCGCGTACAATCTCAACATGACACCCAGAAGAGTTGACCTCGCAGCTCTCAGGCAAAGGAGTGATGAAACGCTATCAGCCTATGTGGGACGTTGGCGAGCTATGGCAGCCAGAATACGGACACCTATCGACGACGAAGAACAAATCTCCATGATTGTTCATTCAACATATCCAGGCATATCCGGATATCTCATCTCGCATCCATATGCGAGTTTCTCACAGTTGATCCGTGCTGGAGAGCAAGTCGAAGCAGGAATCCATGCCTGGACAATCTCTCAATGGCCTCATCAAGCCACTTCAGTTAAAAGAAACAGAGTGGAAGGAAGACCTATCGGGTATGAGAATGGAAACCGCAGCGGTTCTCCTCCCCGCCCGACAGAGGTAAACAACATCAGCACCACTGCTCAGGGTAATCAACATGCTCCCCCACAGGGACGTCAATAGTATCAGCAGAATCAGGCTTAGCACCAACCTCAGCGGTATCAGCCGCAATCAAATCCTCAATCACAGCCACAACCACATCGTCAACAGTAGCAATTCAGAGGGAACAGTCAATACTCATACCAGAATAGGCAGAATTATAGGGAGTTCAGGAAATTCACCCCACTCACTCAACCACTTAGTCTAGTCATGACTATGCTAGTACAGAAGCAGTTACTCACTTTAATGGCACCCAGGCCTCCTCCTCATCCTCTGCCTCCGAATTACCGAGAAAATGAGTACTGTGCTTACCACCAAGGGCATGGCCACACCATTGATAGATGCTTTACTTTGAAGAACACCATACAGGATCTGATTGATGACCGCAAGATCGTCATCTCAGTCCCTGAAACTCCTGCATCAGCTTCCACCAACATTCTCCAGAATCCTCTGCCTCACCACTCAACGGACCCCAGTTCATCTCGCGGCCCCACTGTCAACAGCATAGAAGAAGGAGAGCGCCTCGATCGATTCTTCTCTCCTATCCAGTCCATTCATGCCTACACTTATGGGCTAACAAATCCTCCTCCGATCCTGCAAGGAGCAAGTCCCTTTTCTCCTCCAGTCCTCAAGCCAGTAGTACTCAAAGGAACACTTCCATATGATGTCCTAGTTGTGCAAGGGGCATCTTACAGCCCTTCATGTTGGGAGCCAGTCATTCTGGAAGGAGCACAATCATACATCGAGCCCACATACGAACCTGTCATCTTGCAAGGGGCAATTTCAGCACAGGAACAATACAATTCTCCATGGAGAAACCATACTCATCAGCAGCAAGAGCCCATTGTCTTGGAGGGAGCTCCTCCAGTTGAGCCAGTCATATTGCAAGGGGCAAATCCCGGAGGCATGTCAATCACACTACGACAGCTGGGACGAACAGAGAAACCCCCTGCCATATCAAGAGGACCAGTATTCATTCCATGGGAGCCTCCTGCTCTAGGAACGGTCAAGCCAGGATGGCAACCTTATGTGATCTATGAAGACAAGCCTCGATATTACCCCTTCAGCACAGGCAACAATGTAGTTCTTAAGGCAAAAGCTCTATACAAGGAAGATCTGGTACCCACACCAGCACCGTTGTAAGAACCGGTGATCCTAGAAGGCAAAGGTGAGAAAATTATAAAGAGGTCCCATGGCACTATCCAGAATGTGCGGAAGTAGGGAATATGAATCCCAATGGGCGTTGCATCCGAAGAGATAATTAAAACAAAGGAGATCCCAAAGGCACTCTTTCAGGCCTCGGCAACAAAAATGAAGCCGCATACGATGTGGCGACTCAGCTCAAGTCAATCCCTGCCCAAATCTCAGTATGGGAGCTATTCTGCACGTCTCGCATACACCAAGAAATGTTTGCCAAAACCTTGAACGATGCTCACGTCTCCTACGATACGGCACCAGAAATGATAGCATTGATGATTGGACAGCTCCTGGCTCCACGTGCCATCACCTTCACCGATAATGAGTTGCCACCGGAAGGACGCGATCATGGGCGATCCCTCAACATAGCCTTACGATACAAAGACCTCTGTGTCCCGCTGGTCCTTATCGATAATGGCTAAAGCTTAAACGTCCGCCCACTTAAGACTGCGGAACGTCTGGGAATCAGTCCTTCTTCATTCCGACCCAGCACCATATGTGTCAGAGCATTCGACAACACCCATCGATTAGTGGTAGGGGAGGTCGACATAGAGTGAGATAGGTCCGAAAATCTCCACCATCACATTCCAAATTCTGGATATATCAGCCTCTTTCAACATGTTGCTCGGACTACCTTGGCTGCACAAGGTTGGAGCTGTGCCATCAACCCTGCATCAACGAGTGAAATACGTCTGTGGAAATCAAGTGATCTCTATCCATGCAGAGAAGGAGCTCATCATTCCTTCCAATGCTGCTGCCACTGAACCAGACATCCCGGTCATCGATATCCAGCACTCTGAAGAAGACATCCCATTTCACAGTTTCGAATTCGAGACTGTGAACTCTATCGCCAATCTAAAACCGATAAAGGTGGACCGTGTCTTTTCACCGGCAGAACGTCTGAGCCTCAAATACCGAACGAAGAATCATTTCAAGTCTAGAAAGGTATCGCTAATATATAACCAACACAAATGGGGACTCGAAAACAGGGCAATCTTCATGGACAAAAGAAGGAAGAAATTCGGTGCTTACCCATCCAATTTATTAAGCCAGGAGAACCTTGCAAAGATCCAGGAGGGAATCAACCGACTGCACTACACAAAGGCCTCCCGATGAGCCTAGTTTGGGCCACGTGGCCCCCCATTTGATGGGATCAGATTCTCGAACTGTCTGAGCCTTCAGAAGAAGAAGAAAATGATGAAGATGAAGAAGGAAGCCAAATACAGCAGCTTCAGGACTAGGTTACTCTGGCACCTGCTCCCAACCAGGGGCACAACTTGCCCGTTTCAATTCCATCCAGTCAGGAGCACAACTTGCCCATCTCAGCATTAATCAGCAAGGGGCACAACTCGCCCATATCAACATTAACAATCATCAGCCAGGGGCAGAAGCCGCCCATCCATGGACCAAGAAAGGGAAATGGCCAGCCCTGGATTGGTCCGATGTCCAGATCCCAAACATGTGTCTCACTGTGGAACCAGACGAACTGCAATACGAGGTAAGTAATCCGGGAGGGACTGAGTACGACTCAGATCTCAAACTCGACCAGCGAGAAATCATGGTCATTGGGCCAGACTGTGATTCTTCGCCCGAATCATCAACCCCCACCTCTTCAGGGGAGGAAGTGTGGGGTCCTGAATGGTCATCCATTCCCCTAACTCTTGAATCAGCCAAAGATCCATTTGAGGGATCTGGCCTTAAAAAAATGCCTGTTTAAGCAGCGACCGAAACTTTGGAACAAGTTGGGCTCAATCATGTCTCCAATGCCCCACCTGTTCAAAGTCCTATGAATTTCAAAAATCCAAAAAATAAAAAACTTTCAAAGCCAAACACATCTAGCATTTCCATTTCAGAAAATCTCAAAAACCAAAAAACCATTTCTTTTTGCTGCATTCAATAGTGTGCCAAGTCGTCTAAAGAGTCGCATGAGTTTGAAGTCGAATCATATGACTTAGACTTCGAGCTCATGGGTCTGGACGAAGCTCGAGATGAGGAAGATGATGATCCGGCTCTCGAACTAGAGGATCTCCTCAAAAAGTTCGAATCTAAAGCCAATGTTGTAGCCGATGATTTCGAGATAGTAAACTTGGGACACCTGAGATCCCTAGGGAAGTATGCATTGGAAAATCGTTGCCCCCTGAGATGAAACAAAGAATGATAGAGTTCCTAGCTCCAAGCTTGTCCAACTTTGCGTTCTCATATGAAGACATGCCGGGGCTCAATGAAGAGCTCGTTGTACACCATTTAGCAACCAAGGCAGATATGAAGCCAGTGAAGCAGAAACTTCGAAGAATGAAGCCAAAATGGGCTCTGAAAGTCCGAGATGAAGTCATCAAACAGTACAATGCGAGATTCTTGGTAGTCTCTAACTATCTTGAATGGCTCGCCAACATCGTACCAGTACCAAAGAAGGATGGCAAGGTTCGAATGTGCATCGACTTCCGAGATCTCAACAAAGCTAGTCCTAAAGACGACTTCCCTTTACTGCATATTGACACTCTAGTCGACAACACTGCTGGGTACAAGGTCTTCTCATTCATGGACGGGTTCTCAGGTTACAATCAGATCAAGATGGCTGTCGAAGATCGCGAGAAGACATCGTTTATCACCCCCTGGGGAACTTTCTGTTACAGGGTAATGCCGTTTGGTTTGAAGAATGCAGGAGCAACATATCAGCGAGCAATGACAACACTATTCCACAACATGATGAACCAAGAGCTTGAAGTATATGTGGACGATATGATCGTCAAATCTCGCACAATTGAAGGACACTTTGAAGATCTGAAGAAGTTATTCAACAGATTAGAAAAGTACATGCTCCGCCTCAACCCTCAGAAATGTGTCTTCGTTGTAATGGGAGGTAAGCTCATCGGCTTTATGGTGAGTGAGGATGGCATCAGGGTCGACGAGACCAAAACCAGAGCAATCATCGAAATGCCCCCTCCTAGAACAGAGAAAGAAATCCGTGGCTTCCTCGGCAGAATTCAATACATCAGTCACTTCATCGCACAGCTCACACCTATTTGTGAGCCCATTTTCAAGCTCCTTCGAAAGAATGTTCCAAAAGAATGGAATGATGATTGCCAAGTCGCCTTCGACCGCATCAAGAAATATCTCATGAATCCTCCAGTTCTAGTGCCACCCACTCCCGGACGACCACTATTGTTATACATCTCGGTAGCAGCAGAAGCCATTGGCTGTGCCCTCGGCCAGCACGACGAGACCGGGAAGAAGGAACAAGCAATATATTATTTGAGTCGAAAGTTCATCGACTACGAGACCAGGTATTCCCCGATTGAGAAGACCTGCCTCACCCTAGTCTGAGCAACTCAGCGACTCCGTCAATACATGATTACATTCCCTATTCTCCTACTCGCTCACATGGATCCGCTCAAGTACTTGTTCGAGAAACCGGCACTCACTGGAAGGCTAGCTAAATGGCAGCTACTCCTATCTGAGTTCGACATCACCTATGTCACTCAGAAGGCAATCAAGGGACAGGCCCTCACCGATCATCTTGCCGCTCACTCTCTCCTTGATTATCAAACGCTCAAGACATTCTTCCTTGATGAGGATCTCTTGCTTATCGAAGGGGAAGAAAAGAAGAAGAAAGATGAGTGGACATTATTTTTCGATGGCCCAACAAATTCTAAAGGGAGTGGTATTGGAGCAATCCTCTACTCTCCAGATGATGTCCTTATTCCTATCTCAAGGCGCATAGCATTCGAGTGCACCAACAAAATGGCAGAGTACGAATCATGCATTGTTGGCTTAAGGGAAGCCATGATCTTGGGCGTCAAGAAGCTACGAGTATTTGGAGACTCACAGCTTATCATCAATCAGACCAAGGGCGAATGAAAACCAAGGATGAGAAGTTGATACCATATCATGTGTAACTTGAAAATCTGATCGAAGAATTCAAAGAAATCACATTCTCATACATGCCCAGAGCCAAAAACCAGTTTGCCGATGCTCTTGCCACACTCGCGTCAATGCTCGAGATCCCGAAAGGAGCTTTAGAATGGGAGTTCATAGTCGAAATTCAAGAAGAATCTGCTTTTTACCTAC